>JAVQJD010034637.1:0-41149 GCA_036023655.1 Nannoperca australis | reverse complement strand
GTCAGGCACACTAAAATACAGAAAAAAAGTCCTCCTATTGTATTGTTGTATGTCTGCAGAGTAAACTCAGGTTAAAGCCTGAGCCATGGCTGCTGACGTCATGCTCACTGAATTTTTTTATCTTTTCATTCTTTCTTGTTTTTTTGGTGTGAATTAGGCTGTGTTACCACCCTGTGGGCAATTTGCAATTTAAAAAAAGATTTAAATTTGAACACTTTTTAGCCAGCAAAACAAAACAAAAATAGAGGTTTTAGCTAACTTACACTAGAAGTTCAACCCTGGCAGTGTGCCATCATAGAGCGCTTACACCTAAATAAGATTTAAAGAAAGTATGACTGAACACAACCAATAAACTATGAAACTGTTGATCTTATTTTTTGGTTTGTGATCAAAATTGTTTGAGAATAATGGTGGGTGCATTGTTTGGGCTCATGACCTCAGTAAATCTAAAATCATGGTTAAAGTTTTTTTGTTTCCATAAAATGAAAAGCTTATTTATATGTATAACAAATGTTATATATCCATTTATACATATAAGCACATCTGAGGAATATGTACATGTCATTTTCTGCAAGCTTGCCTACAATGTATTATTTTGTGTCATCTTCTTCTATTTTTCCCCATTATATTTAAAATCAGTTTCCACCACTGTGCACACAAAAAAAGAAGATTGTCTTCTTAATTGAAGAGAAAGAGATTCTTTCAGGAAAGACGTGTGATACTTTCAAAGTCCTCTTTTTAAGCAGTGCAGTCCTAATGCAGCCTTTACTGGTAAATGTCAGTGAATGTGAGCAGGGACATGTAACTTTCCCTTGTATTACATGAACAGAGAAGCTCGATCCTCCAGCTAGATTGTTGCTTTCATAACACCAAGATCTGTTTCCTTGCACACTCTTCCCCCTACTGGTGCAAATCCATAATCATTGAAGTTAACCGTATGTTGTGTACTCATTAACATATTGATATCTGTTATCTATAATTCATGGAAACATGTTTTGAAATTGATATTCAAAATAAGATGCTGTATTTTGATTCTGCTGGGTCTCGCAGGGAGTAGAGATTTCAGCTATTTAGCTGCATGCATAGTAAGGGCAACATAACAGCACTTTTCTTTTCTTTTTTTTATAGTTGTTTGTTTGAATGCCTGTTCACTTTCCACATTTGGGGTTCTGCTGCTGTCTGCTATGGTATTTAACCAATATTCACATGGAAAGGATCAACTAAAATCTGTTAGCCTTTTTAGGTCCTATTCATTAAAGATTATTTTACAATGAGTAAGGAAGGATACATAAATAAACATTTTTAGAGAGGAAATATTCGTATTTAGAAAGACACTCCCACAGAAAAACCTGTCACAGCACAATGCCTTTGTCTCCTGCGCTACGTTATTGTGTTTGCACGTGCACTTTTAGAGTTCTTCTGGAGGCAAGAGATGTTTTTTTATCAGGTTGAGATGGGATCCAAGTGTGTGTGTCCTTGCTTCATTCTTCTCCAAAATAAAATCTCTTTGAAGTTTCAAGAATCAAGTGGAAATAAAGACATACGCAAAAGGATTTCAGTGGAAAAGCTTATAAAGCCTTAATTCCTTTGTAAAAGTTGCGTAAAATCGTATTTTATTGGGGTAAAAAACAAAAATATACCCTCTTGAATTTTTTTATAACATCTGTGACAAATATCTAACTGTAGTAGGTCAGACGAGCTGTAAGCAGCAAGTTGCATCTCTGCTCTGCAGGCAGCTGCAGAGAGGAGGAGGAAGTGCTACTGTAGCGTATATAGGAGAAGAGGCAGGAACGCTCCTCTAAAGTAGGTTTGATGAGAATTAACAGCGCTAGAAGACGGTGATTTCTTTGACAATGGCTATTAAGAATTAATCAGTCCGATGCTGAATTATTTATCGGGCTTCCAAAAGTCCCCCATTAATTTTTGATCCTCTCCGTCCCCGTCCATTATTTGCATGAAATCAAACAAAATTTCTAAATAATGTGTTGCTTGAGTGACAGCAAAGTCTTTATCAGAGGCTAAATGTGTTGATGTAAAACAGGGTTGAGGCCTGTTGTTATGTGCATGTGAACTCTTCTTCGCTTGGAAAACCCAATAAATATCAGATAGCTTGACCGAGCTGTTTAACCTCATAAATTATCATGTTCAAGAGTCAATTCATGAAAAGTCTTTAATTTATATATTTCTTCAATTAAGGGATGTTTTCACAATTTCACTTGTTTGCAGTGCAAACCCCACCTCCTGCAGACTTTTCTTGAAACAGTAAAATCGCCTTGAAACTAATGAGGTGTGCTTCCATATTATGCATTTATATGACATTTTTGAGGCAAATCTTTTTTACTTAACTTTTTAGCACATAAATAAAATAAAATAACTTTTATTCAAGTATGTGTATGTTGTATGCTCATGAACATCCCTACCACAGACAGACACAGCTGTGTAGGAAACCAGTGGTGAAGAATATATTGGCAAACACTTCTCATGTTGCTGTTTTCAATAAGCTTCGAAGCTCTGGCCGGTTCGTTGTAATTATTCTATACCCAGATTCCTTTGGTTTTTAGAAATAGTGCAAGAGGAGAGGGACGAAAGGAGAACAACAAAAAGACATAAAGAGGAGCTGGCGATATGGGGACTCTCGGTAGTCAAAGATAAATCAAATTGTTTCACAAAACACTACTGAAAACAAAAAAAGCACCAGTGGAAGTAGGCTATGCCATCACGGCTGTCTTTTATCAGAGACAAAACTAATACCCTTGATTTAAAGTAACAGCAGAGTGGCCATTAGGGTATTATACGTAGCCTAAAGCAATGGTGTCAGCTTCCCTATGCTAATGGGCCCATGCCCTGGAAAAATTAGCATGGAGCTCTCTGGGGCACACAGGAGATCACCTTGCTCTCTCGCTCTCCACTGTTGTTCTCATTAAATACAAAGAGTTTGCTCATCGCCATTTTTAAACCTGTGACACCTACATTTACAAAGTCATTGTAGTGGCTGACGCAAAATTACAACTTCACGAATCAGTTTTAACTGATTTACCTAGAAAATTGCATCTTCACCAGGCGCGGAACTGTTTTGTTTTTTGTTAACTGATTATTATTTAATCAGAAAGTATGTATTGTATATTTTTTTTAAATTGTATGCTATCCCCTTAAGTGAATTTACTTTACTAAAAGGAACAAAAAGGTGCTCAGTGGAAAGTACTCAAGTACTATACTTTACTTATTTTAATGTTACGCTACTTTATAATTTCTACTTGTTTCATTCATCTGACACGTATTTGTAACTGTAAAAATTAAGATTTAACATACAAAATATATACGCTTAAATATGATGCATTGTTTATGAATAAATGATCCACCAGTATATAGAGGATTTAAAATAGTTACTGCTTCTTTAATATTTAAAGTTTTTCTGTCTGAGATCCATGGTCTGTAGATTCTCTGTGGGAGAATGGAGTTTAGTGCCTGTGTGTGGTGAAAGTGTGTGCTTGTCTGTGCAGGAAGCCATGTGAATATGAGTTGCAGAGTGAATATAGATCAGTCTCTCAGAGGCTAAGTGAGATGGCTGCTATAATATCCCCCAATTACACACAGATCAGCCCCTGACCAACCACCCACTCCTGTCACTGGGCATCACATACCGTGTGTGTTGGTGTGTGTGTCAGAGAGAGGTGTTTGGGGATAGAAGGTGTAAATGTATGCACTCTCAGTTAACCATGGAAACCTAAACATAAGCTCTCCATAGTAATCAGCCAATTACAAGAAAAAGGTCTCTATGCGTGTTTACGTGTGGGTCTGATGCAGCGTCTGAAGCTTTGCACGAGTGTGTTTGTGTTTGGGAGTGTGTACGTGCATATATGTGTATCTGCAGGTGCATCTCAGTGTGTGCATGTTTTTGTGTGAATAAACAGAATTATTGTACATTTACCAGGAGCGTGGAACATGTTCCAGCTGTGAATTTGGTAAACGAAGTGGAGAACAACAGTCACATGGATCAGGGATGGATTTTTGTAATAAACTACGATCTGTGAGGCAGAGTAGATTTATTCATGCTGCACCACACCATTGTAAAATTGGCAAGAAAAGACTCTGCCTTATTGTATCCTAAATGTTCCTCTCATACAAAATAGTTTTAGATGCTTTTAATTTGTTTTGCCAAATGTTTTGGCTTGAAACATATTTGCTGCTTGCATTTCTTACAGCTCTGATTGTGTGTTCTACTGGGGCTGGATGGTAATATGCATTTATCACCATTGTGAATCTCTCACCCACTTAAATTTAAATGTACTCTAATCACAGTTTGCAATAAATAAATTCTATCTCACACTGAAAACAAAGCACAGTATTTTTGCAGGTTCACATTCTGTGCCCACGTGTTGTAAGCATGATTTTCTTTTTACCTAACATCAGTCAGCCAGATGTCGCTGTGCTGATGATGTTGATATTTCTGTCAGTGTGTGTGTGTGTGTGTGTGTGTGTGTGTGTGTGTGTGTGTGTGCACACTCCTCTTGATCTGACCTGTAGGCACATTACCTTATTTCTGCTGAACTCACAAAGAGCTCTTTGAGATGCTGTGGTGATTAAGGCGGAAACTGGACATTCTCACACACACACACGCACACGCGCACACGAGCAGAAGCTGCAGATCAGTCTGGGGTCTAGCCACTACCGGCAGTGTCTAATTGCTCTCAGAGGAGAACAAGATGCTCGGAAGAAAACTGGTGCAGATCTACCTCCTCTTCCTTTTATTTTTCAACTCATGTATTCAGCGCTCTTTGTTTTTCCTTCTCGCTTTCGTCCTCCATGTTTTGGTCCCTTTCGTTCTTCTCTTCACTTTCGGGGCAGCGACTCCATTATTCAGTCTGATTGCAGAGTTGAAGAGAAAGAGTTGGAGATGAAGAGAGTTACAGAAAGAGAGACACAGAGAGACTTACAGAAAGAGAGAAAGAGAAAGAGAAGAGGCCCTTTATTAAACCTGCTGCTAATTGAGATAGCAGGAAAATAATGGGGAGTGACACTTTAATGAAGACATGCTACATGTTACCACTTCTTCCTTCCTTCCCCTCCGCCACAGATAGGAGGAGGAGGAGGAGGTTCAATGAAGAGAATAAAGAAGTGGGGAGGGATGAGGAGAGCATAAAGAAAGATCGAAGGAGGGTAAGAGCTTCAACTGTTTTATTGCAAAAAAAAAAAAAAAAGAGTAAAGAGAGAATTGATACCAGCTCGCATCTCATGCTGTAATATGTTTTCAGTGGCACGTCAGAAGTAAGAGTTAAAGGGAGTTATGGGCAGATATATTGTTCTATCATGTTAAAACACAATTATGTTTCATCAGGGTGATTGCTCCGCACACTGCTCTTTGTGCTTTGCTTTACTGCAACACTTCTGTGTATTTGCTCTCCCCAAAAAAAGGAACAAAAAGAAAAACAATTGAGCAAAGTGAAGCCAAAATGGAGAGCACAATTAAAGATATTCCCGGGTGATATTCCTTCTATTCGGTTACTGCTATCAAAATCTGACATGAGATGACAATCATTGGATTTGGTCGGGAAGGTGATGACCGGCATTATGAAGAAAACAGCGCTTCACAATATGTCAAAGCAACAGACATCAGGAGAATAATAAAAGCAGCATTTTTGGGGAGATTTTACAGCTAATAACAAATCACAGACATTCTACATTTGTTATGTTGCCTTATAGTAAGATGTCTGATGAGATTAAATAGTGCATTCACGCTTTGTTTTAATGTAGTTGGGTGGAATATTATTTAAATGTATCTATTCAAATATTACTGCAAAGTTTAACAAACGTGTTGGAAATCTGTAAGATTTACTTGTGTATTTTAGCCACAGTAAGCACCAGGAAAATGCATCGGAGTTCCATTATGTGCATCTATATGTGTGTGTGTGTGTGTTGTGTGTGTGCATGTGAATCCTATCACCATGTTACTCGAAAAGTCAAATACCGCAGATGGGAGCAGTGTCCTGCTGAGACTGAAAAGTATGACTTGAGGATGCTCACCCCTATCCACAAGCCACCAACCCTAACACACACACACACACACACACACACAGGGTATGCCTCCCTCCTGTGCTGTAGATGAATATGAAATCAGAAACAGGTATAAATATTTATGAAATGCATTATTCTTTGGCTTTTTTGCTAAAGCAGAATTGAGCATGATTTGGCCCCGTCTCTCTCTGTTTTGCACCCTCTTCACAAAAGCCGGGCAATACAGAGACACCATCAAGCCGCAGATGTTAACCACACACACACACACACAGACACACACACACCACAGCACTGAAGCAATACGTAACCAAGAGCTTAACTGAAACACTGTATCTGTGTGGGTATAAACGTGCATCTGTTACGTTCACCTATAAAGTAGCTTTCTGGAGACCTGCCAATTCAACTGTTTCAACCTATCAGCCCCACACACACACACACACACACACACACACACACACACACACACACATAAATACTCATAGCTACGTACATAACAATACAGAGAGTACTCATACACACACTGATGATATAAAAATAATTTAATGAATTTGTATGGTAGAAAGAGCTCCCACAGTATATAATGCTATCAAAAGGGTGATGAGGAATGCATCATTTGAACCTTTGTGAAAACATTGATCAGTGGTCCATGAAACACAAAATATGTGATGAATGAAAAGAATTTGGTCAGTAGCTATCTTGAATTGTAGCTATATTTATATATATATATATATATATTATTTTTTTACCATTAAAAGCTGGCAAAACACTGGGTGACTTTTATTGTGATGCAATCACAGGAAATGCAATGCATTTGTTACCAGGTCAGTCATCAAAAATCTACAAGACAAGACTTGGTCTTTTGGGGCGTTGTCTGACAGCGGATCAGCTTTAGATATATTGCAGGGAGTAATTGAACAGTCAGGAGCAGCCTCAGTGAGCCGTTACATGAAGAGCTGCAGGTAACAGGTTACACACGTTCAACTCCTCAGCAGGTAACCAACCTTACTGTGTCCTGCCGTTGTCTGGAAAACTACCAGCACCCTGTGCCTCATGAAATCACATCGCAACTAATCATGACAGGATGGAAAAAGGCAAATGATTGACTGACTTCCTAATTTAAACGTGAGGTTGTTTGTTCTGTTAACAGAAAGTAGCTGCTCAGGGACTGTTTGCTGCTGTTACCATAGTAACCTTGGGTTTTGCCAAATTAACCTGGACTGAGCTATTATGGATTATAACTTTAACAATATTTTCTAGGAGAAAGAGCTGTACAGAAAAATATAGACTATTCATTTGACAGAAAGGAGGCATGGGGAATTTTTTATTTTTTAAAATCACTCATGATTTAAAATGACGTCCAAGCCATGTCACATTGTGCAATCACTTAAACTGCATGCACATGGAATCAGGCAGATGGTAGACAGCAAACCTAGACATGTATCATTTTAGTGGATGAGTTGAGGCTACCGGCAATGTACAGTAACAGTATGGAATTTCCAACCAAATGTGAAGTAGCTTCCTCACACAAGGAGAAAACATGGACGATCTGGCCAACCAGAAGCTAAAAGAGTCTCATATAAACATGAAGAAGGGATACACCAAGTGGTGTTTTTACTTTCACTATCCATGTTGGAAAGAAATTAATGAACTTACACTTAACATTCATTTTAAGTTTGCAATTAAATATTAAGAGAACGTTGCATTTTATAGCTACATGTATTTGAATGATTACATAAGATAACAGACGTGAAATAATTTCATTCAATACATTTTATTGCACTCTGCAATAAACACATATCAACATATTGTTGTGCGTGTTTGTTTGTTTTTCCTGTGCCATCCAGAATGTTTTGTGCGTCTGCCGTCTACATGATTCCATGTGAATGCAGCATTAATTGCCATCAGTGTGCATCTGAATGTGTATGCTTGAATTCCATGCTGAGCTGCTAATGCTAGGCTAACAAGTAACTGATAAATCACAAGTAACTGATCTGAATAAATCCAATGTAACGAGGTCTGGAGACAATCAGACAACCTTAGTTACAACCACTCTACTAACGTCTTGTTCATTTATTTGTCTTGCCTTTTTCTTTGATTGTGGATGTGATCCTCCACAGGCCTCTTCAAAAGCCGACTCGACACATCACACATGCTGCAAGTCAGTGGGGCGTTTGTCTCGCTTCCCTTGGTTGTGACAATAACATTTAGGATCACGCTTATGAAAAGCTTTTCACCATGTTGAGCATCCAGCAGTTTCAGGCTGATGAAGACAGTCAGGTGGTTTACTATTCTACAAATGTCAGTGAAGTGTCACACATACACACTAATACAAATCATCCCGCAGCAGCGTGGGTAAAATCGCCTCTGTAAACCGCAGGGAAAATAAAGTTATTACGAGCCTCTCTCTCCCAGCCTCTGTGTCTCTCTCTTCTAATTCCTATGTCATCCAGTGTGATGGTAAAAAATGAGGCTCCTTACGCAGCAAGCTGCAGCTTTTTTTTTGATTGAAGTGAGTGATTTTCCCCAGCCGCACACCTGCGTAAAACAGATGATAATGCTGTTGGAGTCATTTACTGTGACTTTACTAAGATGAATATGAGCAGCGCTTTCTCATCATGCAAATGTGGCTGTGCAGAAAAGCCTCTCTCCCTCTCCCTCTTCTCTGGGGACGACTATTTTTGCAGCATTACAAAGAAAGATTACCCGTAACCGAGTGATTCAACTCTTTATCGGTGAATGTAAACTCGCCCTTTACTATTGCCATGACTGTTATTATTATTTGTTTTGGGTATAACACTACATTTAATATGATATTGAACATTGCAAGGCCTAGCTGTGGGCTGCGGTGCCACCGTGGAGCCATGGTTAGATTGATAGGAACACATCATCATTATTGGACAGTCTCCACTGTCACATAGCCTCTAGCTTAAATGTCTCTGTCTTTCCCTCTGTCTATCTGTTCTGCCAGTCTTTTCTTTCTCTCCCTCTAATAGCCCTTCATTTCCTTTGCCCATTGCCCCTGCAGGCCACATGTAATACTCTGACTGACCCGACTGGCTAGGAATACACCAAATTTGTCACACACAGACACACACACAGAGACACACACACACACACACACACCAGCGCAGAGAATAAGGCGGTCAGCCACATAGGTCTTCTCCTGACACTAAATGTCACCTGTCAGCCAAGACTGGTGGAGACAGAGGAAGGAGAGAGGGGGCCGTAAACCAAACAATAGCCAACACGATTGTCATGCAGCAAAACACGCTTATACACAGTATGAAAACTGAGCCAGCAGTGCTCGACCGTTCCATGGAAGGATAAAAATATGGCCTTCTTATCGATCATCGCAATGTTAACATACACTGATGGAAATAAAAAGCAACTTGCAAAACCTCCAATATCTCTTAACTCCACCTGTTTTATTATATGATGAAAGACAAAAGTGTGGTTGCATAAGCAGTTGTATAATCTGTGCAAGCAGCTCTTTACGACCCATAAAAAGTGCCCACAAAGGGAGGAGTGGCTTGGATGGATGGATGGGTCAGACAACGCAGGACTTTCACCCAGGAGACCACTGTCCCGTGCCCGTGTGAAACCAAAAGTCAATGCTTACTTATTTGAACTAACATTTCCTACATAACGTAACCCTAACTTACATAGTTATTTTAACCCAAATCATGATCTTTTCCTAAACATAACTAAGTAGTTTGGGTGCCTATACTTAATAACAACGGTCCGCTATATATATATATATATGTCCTTTTGTAAGTCATTAGAAAATAACCTATTCTGTCTTTTAGGTTGGATAACTTGTTGGTAAACTGGTTTAATCTGAGTTTTTTTTACTGAAAACAGCAGCCTGCCGCTTTCAAAATGATGCTGACAGTAAAGCTGAAGGCTGTAAAACCAGTACAATGAGCTTTAAGTAGCTAAAACACTCCATATCCACTCCTGAGGGAACTGCAGAGTCGGCTGATAATTCTCCATCACTTCTAGTGACCCCTTTCACATTACGCTTAGTCATTTGATCAACTGTAATAACGCTAATAAAACATTGCAACCTTTGTAAACTACCTGTCATTCCTATTGTGTTCAGAATCTGTATGATGGAAGGTCTACCATAGATATTTATAGCAACATTTATCTCTTAATTTCTCCCTGTGTTAATGATGCGCTGCCAGTCAACCAGCTATTGTGTTATGTTCACAAACGGTGTATATGCGATCACACCTCTAGATGAAACCAAAGCCAAAGGTTACCCAAATTCTTTGTAGACAGCTATCAAAGACTTAAAACTAAATCATCATTCATTCATTATGTTATACATAAAACATATAACACATATGGTAACAAACTCAAAGAGCAACAAATCATTTATGTGTTGTATGTGGTCTTGTATTTTTTATTTGCTCTTATTTTGTGTTCAATCCTTTGTGCAAAATGTATAAAGTCAAAACATCACAATATATTAAAAAGGAAAAAAACAAACAAGTTAATGTATGCGTGTGCATTTGCATGTACCACAGTGTAATTCAGACACTGGGTGTATAGAACAGTGTGACTGATATTATTATTCTGGTAGAAATGGGACAAAAAGACATTCTAAGGCGTGTTACACATACATAAAGTTAATATGGTGTTTCTCATTCTGTCCCTCTATCCCTCCATTCAAACCGCATTCCCACTTCTCCAGTTCCCTGCATTGCATTCTCCATCCATCCCGCAGATGCTGCCAGCCCCTCCCACCTGTCCCAGTCACCTGACTCTCACTTGCTCACCTGTTTCCACTTTCCCTCTTCAGCCCTTCAGTGTATTTACTGGCTCTTTTCCTCTCATTCCCAGCCAGATTGTCAATGTTGCTCCCTGATGTTGCTTTCGGGCCCCTGAACCCTGAACCTCACCATGAATCTAGATCTGTCTGCCTGCTCGCACCCTTCTCCTGCCCTCAATCCTGTTACCTGTGGACTCTGTCACTTGGTTTGGAGTCCGGCCTGTAAACTTATGTACCTTCATTTTATCAATATATCTTTCAAATGATGTTTTGCATTTGGGGCCTCTTCCTTGCTACCTCATCCTCACGCGCCTGACATATGGTCAGTATGGATAACATGGCAACATAAGATTACCAACAGAAATGGCTCCATTCTGTCAATTCAACCATATTATGATTGTTTTCATTTTTAGTTATTTTTCAAATATGAAAATTGATATGTATGTATGTCAGTGTATTTATTATATATATATTATATATTTTATTTATTTTTTATTGTTTTATTTATTTGATGACACACAATAACTAATGCAAACATGTGACCATACAGTTGATACCTCCCTTATACAACTAGATTTATGAATACATATATTTGCAAGGCTTGCAGATAATGTAAGAAAGACCAAACATAATTGGCTATGGAGAAGAAAGGGTCAACCGCAGAATGCTAATGCTAACCAAGTTTGTGTTTAGCACATGGGCCATTAGGCACGAGAACTATATATTTATATAGTACTGAAACTATATTTCAGATTTTCTCTCCGTCTCTGTAAAGTTTGGAGGGAGTACTGATCCAATATCATTAAGTTCTGATATCAGCACACACTTTAGGCAAAGTGAGATTACGATGCTGCAGGACAAACCACACAAGGGATATGGCTGTTCCATCATCACTGCTATCTTGGTTCATCATTGTCATAAGCACATTTCTCATCTGCCATTTGAAAACATATTATCCTTGCATGCTATCGTGGACTTGATAGCAAGAAGCTCGACTTCCCTGTTTTGATATTTATGAATAGTTGCATCGGGGGATTGGACATTGTTCTCTCTTGTACAAGCATGTGTATGTGTGTACACACATGGTGAGGAATGGAACAGTGTGTGTCATAGGTAACTGACCTGGGACTCCCCCATGTTTAATCTGAGAGCAAAACAGAACTCATCTGCAGGCTGAATATTGAGTGTGTGAACATTCTCTCTCACACACACACACACACACACACACACACACATCAGGAGAATAAAAGTGATGTTTGCCTCTGGAAAAGCCTTTACAAACTGAACAAGAGGCTGGGTCTTCAAATAAATTTGCCTGTGGGATATGAGCTTTGTGTTTCCCAGCCAGTCCTCCGCCACCTCTAAAACTACTTAATGTCCTCAGCTCGTGACTCTTTGACTAAAGTGTTCGCACAGTTTAAACTCTTGCTGTTGCCTTAAGACATGCTGTAGGTGGACATTCACTCAGTGTATTAGTCTTGCCTGATAAAAAACATAGCAGCCTCTGCACTAGACCTCTAGTCAATGTACAACATTTTTTTGTATTCTTGTATTCAATATTCATGTCCATTAAAAAAAAGTGGATTAACGTAATTGAATCATGCCATCTATTTCCATTCAATCAAATCAGTCAATGTTTAGCTTTAGTCTAATTCATTTTAATCTAATGAATCAGTCAATTTAGTACAACAAAACCATGCCTTGTATGAACTAGGACAGGTATTTTAAAATATTTTCCTAAAGTCAGTATTGCTGAATGAACCAATATGGTTTTTGATGGCTTTACTATCAGTCTTGTTTTAGTTGATACTGTTTTTATTTCTAGTAGAATTAAGCATTTGTTTCCATTAAAAGACAAGGCCCTCCAACTTGTACAAAAAAAACCATGTAAAACAAATGTATGCGTTTCCACATCTGGCATTAACAGATATCTGCCAACAGTTGCTCTTGCAAGCTTTCTTTATACCATTCAACATGTAACTCGCCACGCTTTCAACCCGTTGTGCAGTTTATTATGTCCACCTAGCTTAATCGAATGCAGTCTAATACAACAGCCCTGCACTGAAGGTCATAATGAAGGTTTTGTTGCTGCTGCTTTAAAGATGAGTCGATTCAACTGTATTGTCATTTCGAAGGATGTAGATTGTGGTGCTGTTGAACTGAGTTCTACAAAGTAAATAGGTCAACCCACATTGAAATAAATTGGTTGGATAAAAGATTGGAAACACCAGTCTCAAACTGTTAAATACTCAACATTATACCCTTTATAAGAAGGTAGACTTGCATGAGACTCACAGTTTTAGTGAGGTGGGCCTAATAAATTGGACACAGTGAACCAACATTATGATACTGGCTCATCATGAAAACAGCCTACATGATCCTTCAGGATATCTGCATGATTGCAGGAACCAAGCTTTTTCAATGCTTTTAAGATTGAAGAAAATCCAGTCAAAAGCAAATAAAATATACATCTGAATCACAACAAATCCAAAATACTGCTGCACATTTGTTGTTGGGTTGTTGACATGTAAAAAATTGTCCTAAAGCAACACTTTACACTTCTTACACGCTGTGTGTGTGTGTGTGTTCCAGCTGCAAATGTCCATGGTGAAAGCATAGTATGTATATAAGCAGGTTAATATTGTGACTGCTCCATCCACACAAAAGCGTAGCATAAAATATCTTACCATAAATTAACTAATAGTACACTGGGATCTCTCTACAAATGTTCACAGCTGTTTCAAAGTTTGTGAAGTCAAAAACAGACTATCAAAAAATTGTTCCCAGTAGGTAAACTTATGTAGCTTTTAAGCCTAACCTTTAGATTTCTGAAATCAAAAACTTCTAAAGTTACTAAAAGTCTGCCCATTCATTGATGTGTGATGAATGTACACCTGAGAACACAACAGAAGTCTCTCTAGGTGTGATGAAATAGCAAACATGGCCGACGTGTGAATAAGGTGGACAAGGTAGTTTGAAAATGAGAAATTCAAAAAAAGACGACATTGAAAAGGATGCTCAAAATGGGGACTCCTTTCTCAGTGATGTCAGTGTAAAAAGGTGTAGACAGTTCTACAGTCCACGAAGAGAAATCTCATGCTCACATGGGCTCCAAAGTTTTCTCAGGTGGGGGTCCACGGAGCCTACTGAGTCTGTTTGAGGCCCTGTGACATGCATGAGCACCGCCGTCTCTGAGCATCTGTACATGCTGTTTCATCTGCTTACAGTTAAATGACAGAGAAATGTTAGTTAAAACTGTGTGTGTGTGTGTGTGTGTGTGTGAAGGGGGGGGGAGTAAGAACAGAGCTGATGTGGTTAGATAATGGGCCTGGTGTGTGGAAAAAAAGTTTAAAAAAGAAAAAATGACTTTTCATCTTGCCCTTTATCTCGCCGTCTCTCTCTTCTCCACCTCCAGTCTGTCGCTCTCCCTGTGATCATTAGGAAGTTTTAATTAAAGACTAGAGGATTATTCTAGTGGCCTGCAGTCTTTCACCTTCTCTCATCATCATTCCCACTCCTTCATTCCCATTTCCCCACTCGCTCTGTGGTTCTTCAGGTTAGGGGTGTGTGTGTATCGGAGAGTGTGTGCTGTGTGTGTGTGTGTGTGTGTGCACGTGTCAGGGAGCTGAATTTGTTAAAGAGTGGTGATCAAAGCCTTCCACCTACAGTGCCAGTTATCTCTCGCTCCCTCTCTCCTCGCTCTGTCGGAAGCAGATGTCTTAAGTCTTCTACATGCCTGGGAGTTGTGTGAATTAGTATCAATATTAAACAAAGGCAGCATGCAGCGTAAGGTTTGTTAAAATGTTTTTCAATTCAAACTTACTAAAGACACTTAGTTCAAACATACCCAGAGCTCAGTGTTTCTTCAATAGATTTTCAAATGTTTAATACCTTGCATGTCTGTTTTCATTATCATATTTTAATACTTGTATGTAAAATGTTGTTTCATAGAGAATGTACTTCATGGGTCAGCAGTTATTTCAGAACTTTGAGCCCAAAGTGGTTTTACAGGTGCAGATGCAACCTATGGTCTTTGTCTTTCAATTATTCATTAAGATTTATTTACTGACAACAGAAAAGAAATGTCCCTGTGTGGGAATGTGAAGTTATAACATTGTTTTGCCTGTTATTATGTGTGTTATCTCTGATAAATGAGTGACCTGTCTTGGTTGAACTTAGCTGAAGAGTAAAAACCTGCAGTCCCCATAACTGACCGTGTGACTGTCGTTGATTGACCAGTTTTCCCAGTCATGTGACTCTGACATTAGGCTCTTTCTTTGCAAGAAACTCCAGACTGCAGCAGCCTGGGTTTGACTCCAGATTGTATTGTGTACATCTGTTTTTTCTTCTTTTCTGTGATATTGCTGCAGTGATGAAAGATACATTTCAGACTTGATCGGACAATCAAATATCATCAAAACGTGTTCAGTCGGTTAAATTCAGAAGCTGAAATGTTGTAAAACATTCTTATGTCCAAAAGTGAGGACATAGTAACTGTCTTAGCATGATATGTACTGTACAAAAAACATGTCCTAACTTGCCAAATGTGTGATCAAATTAAAAAATTTTGCTGAGCACAATCAACTTAAACGTTTCACTGCATTTATTCTCATCGACCTCTGTTGGATCTATAACTCAGCCCTTGAAAACAAAAAAAAGAAGACACCCACTTCCGTGGAAGCCCCGCCAGACTAAGGGTCAAGGCCACAAACCACAAGGTTCCTGCTTGCAATTATTAGAGGACCTTTATTAAATAACACCCCCCCCCTTCTCTAGCTCACCTGGCTCCATGTTTTGGTAGTAAAAGTGTCAAACGCCCCAAAAACAGTTCAACCTTTTCCAAATTCACTATGACGTACTGATCACCAACACAGTAACTCATAATGATTAAAGGTGCCCTGTGGAGTTTTCTCATAAACAAAGTTTCTGTTGACATTCTCTGTACTCACCAAGATGCATTGTGTGTATCCTTGAGGTCTAATAAATGTGTTAAATGCATTTTCTTCCTCGTAAAACATTTTAGTACACACATAGTCTGCTGTCGTGTTCCTCTCTGTACACCTCAGTCATTGTCTTCACAACTTCTCAACAAAAAACACAGTTTCACTTCCCTCCTCTTCCTTCCTAGGGCAATCAGCTTATATGGTTCAGCTGGGCAGCAACCATTGTCCTGGCTGCCCTGCTGCCTATGGGTTTTGTAGTCTTTTAACAGATGCCATGATGGTTTGTAGTCCTTGTTGCAACCACCGAGAGGGAACGTATCTCCCCTCTATGACACTGTCTCTCATGACGTCACAACGTTTAGAATTTGCTAACTCGAAGACTCTTCTCTGTGACTCCCAAGTAAAATATCCGTTGTTGCACTGCTCAACACTAAAGCCGTGTCAGCTAATCACCATCCTCTCAAGGCTGACTAGCTAATCAATCGACCTGTTGAGTGGATTGTGGGTTTCTAATAGCTTTACATGAAGAAAATAATATGAGAGTAAATAATCAGGGGAGATGGTCTTTACTTTTAAGAGAGCAATAGGCATATTATGTGAGTATTTCTCCAGATGGATTTGTGCAACATGTCTCTGCACTCTAACATCATGAAGACAGACAGAAAATGCAGCTGTGAGTGCAGGTTTAGCAGCTGTACAGGAGGTTTTGTGTAATTGTGTTGAAGGTGTATAGAAGCTGCACACAGAGACTGTCAGTTGTGTGACTGATCCCAGTAGCGCACACACCGCAGGGAGTGGACACACTCTTGTTAAACACACCTGAGATTATCACTTTATATATTATAGTGTAGTGACAGACATTGCATAACACTACCTCAGACTTCACCACACCTGTGAGGACTTAGCATCGGATGATGTTAATTTTATTACCCCAAAATACAACCTTTACCTTAAAATTCTTACATCAAAATAAATACTTCTAGAAGGGGCAACAATCATAATGTCCTCACTTTGGAGGACAAGAACGGGAACACGCAACACACACTCTAATCCCTCACCATGTCACATCAGCCGTCCTAAAAAAGTAGTTTATTTTTGTCAAAATCCCAAAGCCCTCAAGCACTCCATCTATCTTGAACTTCCACCCTCCATCAATTACATCGTCCACAGCGTCAGAGGACGAGTACAGCTGACACCTAATCACACACCTTTAAAGCATTGGCCCGTCTGCTTGCTTTGTCCCTGTATAAAGAGGACAGAGAGAAAACAGAGAACAATAGGACAAAGAGAAATGAGGAAGTGTAAGTTGGGTGGTGGGTTAGAGTTCTGTCAGATGCTACCTTTGGTGTTTGTTTGGTACTGCAGTCATCATTACATAGTGCCCAAAGGTGATCTTTAACGTCGTATCCTGTGTAGTGAACAACTAATGAAAAGACTTTAAATGTAGTCATTATTGGTTTGATCCAGGCTGATATTTATTTCCATTAAAATGTCAATAAATATTTTAATATCCATCCGTGCATCCATCACTTCCTGTTTTTCTGTGTGTGACTTTGTGTGCCTGAGAGAAGAGTCAGCGACAGACAAGTGTTTTGTGTCTGTGCACGCTTTAGTATGCACGCATGAGTTTCATGTCTCCACACCTCGTTGCACCACGCCCTCACACACTTCCATGGCCAGGAGGTGTTTGTTTCTCTTTTAAATGGGCGACGCGCCATATGTGTGGTCATTAGTCTAAAGACCGTCCTTCAGCTGCACCAGAGGACAACGTGTCAATGAGTAGATTAACTAGCCACCGGTGTTCCCCGGCTTTACTAAAGGACCTTGAATTATAGCAACTTTCACCTTGTTTCACTCCCATCAGTTTTATGGAAAATATCACACAAATCACAAACGCCATGACGGATGTGTGGCTTAAGGGGAAAATACCCAAGCATTTGTTTTGAACGTGCGGCTGAGGAAAAAAGACAGAGGTGCGGTGACATTAGGAGCCCAGGAAGAGAGCAAATAATTGGAAACGGCGTTTGCAGAACACAGGATCAATTTGTATTTTTGCCTTAACTCGTGTGGTAGTTCAACCCAGAGCGAGGCGCTGCTCTTTGCTCCATTTAAGGTTTTTAACCCCTATTAGACTGAGGCCCGGCTGACACTGTCCTACTGTAGCTACAGTAAATTGCCAATTTGGAACCTCATGTCTGCCCCAGTCCTCTCTGTGTCTATTACAGGAGAGCCATTGGTTTGGTGCCTCATCTCTGTCACACACACATACATACAGGCATACACATCTACTTTCATAAATACACTTTACACAAACACATGTGCACAAAATTATACTCGCATCATATTGCCAAAAACCATAAAGACACAAACTGTAGATACACACATATTGGACAACGACAGGAGTTCTTAGGTGTGTAAACGTGCATTCAGACATTTACACAAACATCCACTGTGGCAGGCGATTCACCTGCGATTCACCTGCGTCACCCAACACAACAGAAATGTGAAATGATTTCACTGCGGAACCAGATGAATAAAACACACACATATATGTATATTGATAAGCTCTATACTTATAGCATTAACTTGTGGTGCAATGAAAACACCATTAAAATCCAAGTTTTAGGAAAAACATCAGAATATATATTTTAGAAATCAAAAAGAAGAACATACTGTATTATGCACATTAGGTACATTGTGGCCCTGAATCATGAGTTTGCCACAACCCAAACTCTTTAGCTAGTAGTTAGTATTTGAGTGATCAAATTGGAACAGGCATTGCCACAGCCTACTGTAGAAGAGACACTGGTTTTTCCTCTAGCACCAGCATGAAGGTGTGTTTTTTTTGTGTGAAACTGTCTAAACTTTTGGATGGATTACAATTAAATTTAGATTCAGGGATTCATGGTCCTCAGAAGGGGAATCCTCATGAATTTGCTGACGCACAAATCTTTTGGATATAGTATTTGGGTTTGTGACCAAATGCTTGGAAAACAACATTATACCTGCTTAACATTAGCATGCTAGCACTACCATGGTGAGCATAAAAGTATGTTGACATCTGACTATTTTGCTCAAGGCCATAATGGCCGCTGGTCTCGCTGCAAATGTGACAAAAAAAAGAAAATATTGTGGTTTACAGATTATCAAAATATTCAGTGGCTGTTTTACTTTGATGTCTTTATGGAGATGTGCTTATTCAGCCTTTCATTTAAATTGAAAGTCTGAAAAGCCTATGTAATTCATGTGTTTGGTATTCACTTTTTTGACTTTTTGTAGTATCATCTGAAAGTGTACAAGTTGGATTCTCTGTCTAGTTTATTGTATATTCATTTGTGGTGTCCTGTGAGCCCATGCGGCTTGGGCATATTTGTATGCATGACACAATAATAAAAACGTCACCAGCAGCAGTAGCAGCATCATCTATATCAATTCATATACCCTCTCACGCAGACAACACACACGCAAAGAAACACATGCACAGCTACTAACTCACATGTACAAAACTCATTCAGTGGTCACCCTCACAAATATAAAAACACATTTGCCTGAGCATCCATGTACACACACATGCTCTTACATAAACACCCAGTAATTTCAAATACTCACTTATTTTCCGACCCACAAATGCACTCAATCTCACACACACACACACACACACACACACAGAAGATGTGGAATCCAGCAGACGCAGGGCCTTGCTTGGGCCCTGCTAGTCCTGGGACTGTCACTGTGTATGGACCGACCCATTTATCATGTAATCTGGTGTGGAGAATGGACGGGGCACTATCAGCAATCTGCTATTGATCCACGCCTGGGGCCCCAGCTATTGTTCATCTGTAGCCCTCGACTGGCACCCAGCATTAATGAAAGAACCTAAACAATGCATAGCAATCAGACACCCACCCCCAAATCACCCTGTCTTCCTTCTCTCTGTCTTAAGAAAAAGAGGACAGGAACTGGTGGGGGGTGTTAAAGAAAGGAAACGGCAGAAAAAGAAATAAAGAAAAGTTTTTTCTCAGTTTGCGAGAAAACTTTTGTTATTATGTTTCTCTTTGAGAAGGTGTGAGCAGGGGGAGAAAAACACATTTATCATGTCAGAGATGGCTCATATCATCCCTGACCCTGAGCACCAGACGGCACAGTTGATATTGAAGCCATCTATTGAATAATGCTCAACGCCATCCTCTGCCTAGGAAATAGAGACGTATGGTAAATCGGTACGATTGAGGGCTCAAGATCATGGAGACTGGATTTTTTGCATTTATTTGCTCTGAATATTGACAAAATACTGATGAAGTTGGCGTGTTTAATATCTCAGTGAGACATTGGTCATCTATTGTCTCTCTATGTGCTTTGAATTCAGACGTGGCAGGGGTCAAGGAATGTATTTCATTGAGCACGCACACATTTTGTGTTTCAGCAAGACACCTGGCTGGAGCCTTTTGATTTATTTAAAATGATGGTACTCAAGTTCAGAAACTAATTGAGCAAATTCCACAAACAACTCAAATACAAAAGAATTCCTGGTAGTGTTTATGCAAAGCTCTTATTTGGAAGCCGCTTTGGATAAAAGCGTCTGCTAAATGTAATGTAAAATGTAAGTGTTTCTATTCTTGATTTACATGTCAGCTTGTCTTACAAGTCATACAAAGATCTTGATGGATGGATAAAAGTAAACAATCCATATGATTATTTAGAAATGACTTATGTCCTCTTGGGTCAGTGTGTATTTAAGGTTAGGGAACTACAACTACTTGCCTAAGGTTAGAAGAAGAGCTTTGTCATTGTCAGGAAAACGGCGTGATGGTTAAAAGAAACCACTGGTGTCTGTTGCAGCCCAATCTGCTAACAAGACTGAGAGTTTACAGCCACGACATTTGGGTCCCCTTTGCTCTGCTCAAACCAGCGGTGACAGAATGATTTTGGCCATAAAACCGACACAGCGGACACTCACCTCCTGAATCCAGTAATTGGATTTTATCATTGTTTTAATTAGGATTTTTTTTTTGTTGAAATTTGTAACATTTAATTGTCCATTGCCTACTGTGCATCCTGAGGACCAAACTGAAAGTAAAATTGCATGCAGTGCTATTTGTGCTTTAAGATGCCCCATCAAAGAACACCTGTGTATGTCTTTCTAAATCCCTGTAGACCGACACACCGATACACAGAAGCAGACACAGCATGTCAGATGGGCATTTCCTTTCAAATTAATAAAGATGTTGCCCCAGCAATAAAATATAAAAGTGGACCTTAACTGGACCAATCAGAGTCCAGTGTGTAACAATCTGGGCCATTTTCCAGAGCTCCTGTTTGCAGGCAGAAGAGATGTTGATTTATCTGCGGATGACCCATTGTCATGTTGCAGTAGGAAGTATGCCAGCTCCTAAAGAACAGGACCCACAGGACTTGGGGACTCATCTGTCGCTCCTGTCATGAAATGGCAAAATACACCCTGCACCAAAATATACTTGAAAAAACATAAAAATAGACTCATACACACAGAGAGCAGCACGTCTACATTAACACATACAGTACACTGCAATGGTGAGCTCATGGATGTATGCACGGTGAGGATACCAACACTAAAGAAAGTAAATCTTTTTGACAAAAAAAAGAGGATAGTTGTTTTTTAAAGGTCCTGGAAACATATTTCTCGACATTCTTTTTTTGCCAAAGCTGAAACATTTATGTATTTCTTTCCTTTGTGCTCTTGCACAATTGAAGTGGGTGGGGCTCAGCTGGAGGACAGGTAAAATCTGATGACAGTTGGGTCGTTTGGCCTCTCTCAATCAAATCTGATTAAACCACACCTACACACAGGGCTGGATTGGCCATCTGGCACACTGTGCATTATCCCGGTGGGCTGAAACGAACTCAACTGGCCATTTTTTTTTTTTTTTCACTGGACCATCGTGAAACCGGTAGAAGACCAATTGACAGTGTTAATGACACTGGGCTGGCCCAATCACATTTAAACCCCTCCCCTTTGGCTCGGTGCCGTTGCCATCATAAAAAAAAGAGAAAGACGGTGGCAATTTCATTAAAAATAAGACGAAACATGAGGGAGGCGAGGAGACAAAAAAAGGCAGGCCCGCAGGCAGAAGCTGCCAAATGTGCAAAACTCACACCTCCTCTGCTCTTTTCTGGGGCTGATCTTTTTGCTGCTGTTATGAGATCACACAGCTCGCGGTGCTTCTCTACTTCTATGGAGCCAAAACAGTGACAGTTACATTTGGAATCGAAAAGAAAATTTGCCTTTGAAAACAAAACCTGAATGTGACATTCTTTACATTCTGGTGTGTTTTTCAATGTTCACATTTTTTCTTCATGTCACAAATTTTTCAAATGTTTATGCTCTTTTTTTTGATGTCTCTGTCACTGTTTTGGCATGGAGAGGATGAGTTTGATGGGCGGGACAAGGAGAGTGTGATTGACGTATCATCTGCATACTAAGGAGAGAACGTCACTCTTCACTGTTCCTGAACCAGCCGTCCTCTCGTCCACTCAGAGGCCTCTGGCATCACCTCAAACCTACAGCGACGTCCTCCTCGAGGCGTTAACTTTTGCTAACACGTGAGAGCTAGGTAATGTTGGGTTCCATCCATGGTTGAATGTGAGCAAACAGCGACAGAGACAAACAGACTTAGCTGCGGTCTGAGAGCTCCAGGTGGAGTTGACAGATTTAAGAGCAGAGTGAATAATGGACTTACATTTGTCTGGTGGAAAGAAAACAAATCTAATAATTTATTCTAATGCTGCTCCGTGACTGCTGGTAATGCAATGTAATAGGTAATATGTTGTTTTAGATATTTTAGCAAACAACAAATGCTATTGTTATTTATTTATTAATTGTCCCGGCTTGCTCCTACAATGAATGCTTTGTCACTCTACAGCTTTGCCTGTCTTGTTAGTTGTGGAAAATTCTCCATGTGGAAGTAGTCTCTCTCTCTCTCTCTCTCTCTCTCTCTCTTTCTCTCTCTCGTAAAGCTGTGTGATCGCCCATAGCATCACCATCTGCCAGCTAGCGCGAGGTGAAACACTAATCACTCTAGTGGGATGAATGAGTGATGGGCGTGTGAGTGCTGCAAGTGTGTGACTACGTGTGCAATCCCACATTATCCACACACAGATACCTATCCTCACTGTTAACCCCGGTGCAAACAGCTCTGTCTTACTATTGCTGCTATGAAAGTCTCCCAGCAGACAGACAGACGGAGGAGCAGACAGAAAGTTAGACAGCCAGACAGACAGAAAGTTAGCCTGAAACACACTACAAGATTTAAAACCATTTATCCACAGTGACTAAGTTTAAAGATTGTGAAGAGTCTGCACTAATCTGTCCAAATTAAGGCCGATTTCCTTCAACAGTCGGGACACGTTTCTGCATCTTGTAGTGTGTAAGGTTCGGTTTCCAGCTCAAGGTGATTTTATAGTTTAAGCTGGCTATTGATCCCAATCTGAATGCATTTCTATGAATATTTATCAATGAGCGTGTGAGTTATTTGGTAGAATTTGTCTTGTAGTGTTTTCCTGGCTTAGACCACACAACTGAAAGACAGTCAGACAGAAAAAGAGGAAAATGACTCAGACAGGGTCTGGGCTACTGTTTGGTGTCGGCACACAGCATTGAACACAGAGCATTTTCTTGTGGCTCATTGAGGTCATTTCCTTGAATGAGCTGGTTTGATATCTTGGTGGCTTGCCGTGTGCCCCAGTGGGAGGAGAGGCGCTGTACAGGATGTGGTGGTGTCAATCCTTTGGCATACAGCAATCTTGGTGCCAAAAATGAGGCCTCTCTAAAATCACACAAATCTCGTTATTCGTGTTTTGCTCCTCTTTCCACTTTCGTTCTGCGTTCTACAACTAGCTGATCACACATTAAAGTTATGTTTTATTCTGATTATGGCATTATTGCCAGCAAGACAGAATAAAAATGAGTGATTCTTACCAGCATCTGTCATCCAGAACAGTTAGCAATATATTTTAACGGCCTTTACTCTCGTGAGTCTTTCCAGCCATCTGAAGGCAGCAGGTATCTGTTACATCTGCAGTCTATAATTGGAGTGATGTTGCACAACCACACCACACTTAGGCACAGCAGATCAGTGCTTATGTTCACATCAGACTTGTCAGTTTTGATTTATTATGCTAAACTCTTTCTACTTGAGTGTAAAAACTGGACATGTTGGAAACGGGTGCCTTACCAGTCGTCTCCAGGTGTCTCCATCAAAAACACCAGGTAACCGGGGGCAACGGCTGTCCGCATCATCTTTTTAGCAGTTCTGAATAAGTACCACTCGGAGCTCTGCATTTTTAATTACAATACTTTGTTTTTATTTGCCCTTTATAATGTGTGACAGCCTAATACTAAAGCACAAAGTGATTATAAGAATCAAATACAAATAGAAGGAGGACTCTGAAGTGTAGGGAGTATTCAGATTGATTTGAGAAAGTCTGGACAGCAAAAAAACACATGAAATGCACTTTTTGTAAATCGGATCCAAATTGGACCCACTCCACATTTGTAGGTGGTTTGAAATGTGTTTCAGTCCGGATGCTGTGGCTGTGTCTTTTGCATTACTCCCAACACACAACAACAACGTGAAATCCAGAGTGACAGAAGTGCATCCGAGTGTCTGTATACCAGCCTTTTGTTTAAATCATAAATCTGTCTTTTGTCAGCAAAACTCTTAATGGCCAACAGCATCCAGCTGCTTCTCGTTCTGGCTCTGTCACAGCTGCCAGAGACAATCCGCTGCCAATCCAGCCTGTGTGTGTCCACCGGGTCCATATCCTTCTCTTTTCCCCCCGCTCTGCTGTCTTTATGCACCGGGTCTATTTTTGCCATAGCAGCTTACATCTCTGAAGTGTGAATGTATAAAAATGCCTGTATGTATTAGCAATTTACTTAAAATACATTTGTCATCATGTTTCTAACTTTGTTTTCCCACTTACAAAGCAAAACTAGTTTTTTGTAAGGTATGGAGGAAGGGATGGACCACGTTAAACCTCCATTCTGACTTCCTCTGCTCTTTGTGAGCATAAAGACAGTGTAGTCTTTAAATGCACCCAAATTCACTGTTGATCAGCTGTCACTGCCAAGCAGCTGAGCTGCAGATAAAATCATAATTCTATGACCAAACAAAATAGACAAAAAGGCAGGTTCATAATAGCAGCTGTACTGTGAGATCAGCTATATAAAGATTTAAAATGAGTGATAACAGAAAAGGTTAGAAGCAGAAAATATTCATCATATTCAAGGAACTCCACAGCATCTGTCCCCTGATCTAAAAGAGCAGAAAACATACATTTATACTTGTAAAACCTGCCACGTGTCGGCAAAGCAACTCTAAAATATATTATTAATACTGCTGCCGAGAAACACTCCACTTCTGAAACATTTCCTGTGTACACTGAAACTTGACTTGTGGACGATCAAACACCAACGTTTTGGATTGATGAAGTGAGATTTTGCTACATTCCTCTCAAGATTGAAAACTTTCAAATTCTACAGTGTACAGAGGCCTTAAGTCAGTCAGTGAGTCAGAGAGACAGTCAGGGGGTAAGTAAAATAGACACAGAGTCAGTGGGTAAGTCAGACAGACAGTCGGGTAAGTCAGACAGACATGTATCCTCCCCCGAGGGCTCCAGGGGGAAGGGGCTGTGGGAGAGGCAGCAGCCAGGAGATAAAGCTCTCACGTGTGGCTGCTGTCGTGTAATTCCCCCTTTAATACAACCAGGCCCTGGTTCTCAGCTCATCCCTGATCTGCACAACCTCTCCTGAGACTCAGCTGTCACAACCCAACCCTGCCACAACTCTGAGCAGCCACACACACACACACACACACACACTCACACACTCACACATAGAGAGAAAGGTGCTTAAGCGTTTGCGCAAGTATGTGTGTGTGTGTGTGTGTGTGTGTGTGTGTGTCAGAGAGCAAGAGCAAGTTCTGAGCCATGTGTGTCATTTTCCATGAGAAGCTCAGGCAGGCTGAGGCTAAAGCCAGACAAGTTCCTAGAGGGAGAGAGGATCAAGGCACAGCGAGCGTTACTCAGATCTATGTGCTTACAGTATATACAGCTGCGTGTCGACTCTGTCTCCCTGTCTGGCTTTATGTGTTCTCATACATAGACATGAAGATACGCTGTCTCTGTCTATCGCTGCTGCAAAAAAGGGTCCATCCCAACACGTTATTTTACAATCACGAACCACTGAAGCTGCCGAGCAAACCTCTTCAAATGGCAGTACCTTGCTCAAGGGCACTTCAACATTATCATCAGCAACACTCCCCACTGACATTTTCTGGAAAATTGTCCCTTTAAATTGACTTAAAGCCACTTGTGTGATTACAGCAGCTTTCAAGTTGTTCATACACAAGTTTTTTATGTTTGAAAAATTACACAGTTTAGTTGAAAAGTCAATCAAATGTCCATGAGCCATATGAACAAATGGGAATATTGGGTCACTGGATGAAGGATGATTTTCCCTTGTGTAGTTTGTTTCAAAACTTGTATACTATTTATTCAGATAAGAATATAAATACAAGGCTCCAAGTATATATGACCATGTAATCTAATAATAATCAATGCAACCAGGTGGCACAGAGGCATGTAAAGTACAGCTACTGTGCCTCATTCTATGCCAGGCTATTTTGGTCGATCAGTGTATGGTGTTAGAATGAAGTCTAAAAAACCTGCCAGATAAATAATATAATCCACTTGATTTGTATCAAAAGCACCCTGTGCTCTCTCACAAATACAAAAAGGTTAGCCTGACAGGCCAACTCGCAAATGTGAATTAATCTGGATCCTCTTGGTTTATTTTCGATTTTCAAGGGGTGTTATCAATGACTTAGAACCAGTCAGAGCAACGAAACGTGAATTCTGTCAGAAGTACATCACACACATCTTTCTTATCACCAAAAGTGGAAAAGTGCAGAAAATAAACCGTCCAGTTCATTTAACACGATTTGACGCGATAGCAGATTCAGAACGTTTCACATCTAGGGCAGCCATCTTGGTTGTTTACGAAACTGCCCCATGATAGATAAAGGGTTGTGAATGACCCTACCCGGGCCAGATCGGCTCGAAATCTGTCCGGGGGACCAGACGCATCTGCCAGAGCAGATACACAGAGAGGTGGTAGACAGTCACAGAAATGACATGTTTATTACATAATTGTTTATGGCAGTAATAACAGTGCTTTTAGTTGAGTATAAATGGCTGACCTATCAATTCAGTCTTATGAGTAATTCTTTGCCTAATAAACTATACAGTAACATAAGCTGCTGTATAGCACTTAAAAGTACTGATTTTACTGACAATTACATCTGTGCTCAGATACAAACCTAGTTTTATAATTCAATTTTATTCTCAAATTAATTAAACTAATACTCTAACAAACAAATAATATTTAAAGTATGCAGGTCTCTCTCTCTATATATATATATATATATGTATATGTTAATTTTAGGTAATACTTTGTTGCATGATAAGCACAAAAGTTATACGTTTAATTTGAGAGTCACTGCGTGTGTGTGTGTGTGTGTGTGTGTGTGTGTGTGTGTGTTTGTTTGGTGAAGAAGGTATTTGTGACTGCAGCTTCATCTGTATTGCTTGCATGTCCTTGGTTATTATGCTATTATAAATGTCCTACATTAATAATCATATGTGACCATATTTAATGTTACATAGCTCCCTCTGGTATGGTGATATTACAACTGGCCAAGTCATCTATCATCCTCTCTCTGTACTCCCCTGCCCCCACACACACATGCATACACTGTGATCCCACTGGTCAGCACTCACTGTTTAATTATAAACATATCATACAACCATCTTTCTCTCACACTCATATGTGCATGCTCACACTGCTCGTCAAAGCAAGATCTTCAATATAAGGAGTTTACAAATATTTATAATATGACAGTAGGAAGAAGATTTCTGCCTATATCAAGATGTTTTGTCATGTATGAAAAATAATGTTTATAGAGGGAGGGATGCAGGGATGACGTATTTTAGTAGGCCAACCCAGAAGATAGCATCACCCTGGTTCCCTCGATAAAAACCCAATGGGGTTTGCTCTGTAGCAAACAAAAGTATATAATAAATCAATTTAGATACATATAACAAGATCATCTTCATAAAATGAACACCACTTTTATGATTTCAAGCGTAAATGCAATTGCCAAAAGTATAAAGATAATGTTGGGCTATAAACCAACAACGCCATGGTTGCATGACCTCTACGTCAAAACATGAACGTTCCTTTAGCTTGTGTTAACCACAGACCTTATTTGAGGCACCGAACCAAAAGCCCATTTAGAAACCCCATTGACTTCGAGAACATGGAATTGGAAGTTCAATGAATGCTAACTCATTTCTGGGTTTTAGTACTCTGCACCACTCTGTTTGAGTTTCAGAGTAATGAATCAGCATGAGCAGATCAAATTGTGTCTTCCGTCAGCCAATTTGCATAAATGTCCAAAGTGAATAGCAGACATCTCTTTGTAGCACTCAAGCAAAGGCCCCATTTACAGTACAGCTGGAATTAACAAGTGATCTCTTTCTGGATATCCAATCTGGATACACAAGTTGTAAATGCACCCAAAACGCATTGTAATCAGAACCACAATCCATGAAAAGTATCTCACATTGCCTCTTTTCCTTTTAGATACAGATAGCATGTTAATGACACTTGTGAATGCGGTCAAAACCACAGTTGAGTTAAGCTGAGTGGCATGAAGACACAATCTTATGTTTAACTACTATATACTTCTTTTTACTATATACTACTTTTTTTTTTTATATGCTGCTCCAACAGCTTGGAATTTGCTGCAGGATAAACTATGTCTGGCAGAACCGGTCTCCTTACACCTTTTTAAAAGTACGTTGAGGGCATTAAACGAGAAGTCTTTAGGTTGTAAATGTTTTGATTAATATTATTTTGTAACTTGGAATTTTGATGTAGTTTGTAATTTTGTTCGTGGTTTTATGGACTTGTAACTTGTTTTGCTGCTGTCTTGGCAGGACACTCTTGAAAAGGAGATTCTTAATCTCAATCAGGTTTTCCTGGTTAAACAAATAAAATAAAATGTAATACTGGACAAAAAAACATAAAAGCTGGCTACAGGTTTACATGCAGACACACGACTGGAGTTTTGCCAGGGAAAGGTGATAGTGAATGGGTGGTCCTTGCCATCACATTCACACTGTGTCACATGTATCCACTGGGAGATGCCTGTCTTCCACTTGTAGCCTCTGAGAAGTGTGAGGTTCACCTTAACTAGATGTTAGGGGAAGAATAATACTCATTCAGTCTTTGTGTTAGGATCCAACCATTAACCTTCTGGTTAAACCTTTCTAATCTGTAGTCTCCCTCCACACCACAAAGTTAGATAGAGAGATAGAAAAAGAGAGACACACAGACGGAGCTTGACAACTAGCAGGATTGAAGCGGATGACATCACAGAGCCATTTCCTCTCAGCCTCCAGTGCTCCAAAGAGGAAAGAGTTGATTTAAATCCTACATCACCTTCCGTTGTCTAGTCCATCACTAACACTTAAGATTGTATCCACATTCCCCCGTTCCCCCTGCCCTGCCCCACCTTCTGTCGTCTCTCACTACTACCATGTCCTCTTACCCAGCAATGATGAGTCCTGTTTCCAGTGCTCTATGCTGATGCAAGGAGGAACAAATACATGCACACTGTGGAAATGTGGAGTATACAACACAGGACGAATGAGACTGTGGGTACATTGGATATGGACATAAACACATGCAGACAAAAGCACAATTGCAATCATGAAATCCCATTTACAGAAAGGAGTGTGCATATGTATGAGCAAGAAGGGGAAACAATCACATGCAGAAACACTATTTATTGAAATATTTAAAAATAACTCTGGCCCTTAGCCTGTTAAGGCTGCACCTGTACACCATTGTGAATAATGCTGGGTTTCTCTGGTCTACAGTTGAAGCTGCATAATGTTACAGCGTGGTACTCTTTTTTTTTTTTCTCATCAACTTCTGTTTTACAAAAGATACTTAGTCAATACTGGTGGTCAGTAAAGTACACATTCATTTCCTTATTCTTACAAGCTGAACATACTTACAAATGAACTATTTTTGGATTAAAAAGCTGCATACTTCCACTCACTTTTCACAGCTTTTTTCGTTTTGTCAGACAGTCAACTTCATCAAAACCTGTTAGCTTAACTGCCAGTTATGTTTCATATCGCAATTCAGGTGATTAAAATGTAAGGGTAAAGTACCACCTTTTCAACTTAATGAAAACATAATCAGTATTGAATTCAAAATATATTCTGAATCAAACCTTGACAAATATTCCCAACCCATACTATCTGAGCAGTAGTGTCCAATTAAAACGTTAACAGGTATCACTCTAATGTAGCCACATCAAGCAAATCTGTTATTTATAATCATTTGGAAGCCAGCTGTATCCAAGGCCAATGCACAGAAGCACAACAGAGACCAATGAACACGTGTGAGTCGTACAGCCAGATGGGTTTACATTTGGAGAAAGCCAAATCTGTCATTCAACCAAACCAGACCAGACTGCCGAGCTATTAAATGCACATGCTGGTGGATATGTACAAGGCAGCCATCATTAAATAGTTTGGTTGATGACTGTTCTGCCGTGTCGGCTGTTTGAACTGATCCAGATGATTGTTGCTTAAGTTAATAATACCTATGTAGAGCTTCCAGTTTTAGCCTATTAACTACTAATTACATGCTTTATACTGCTGTCAATCATTTCCCCAGACATAGGGTGCTCAAAAAGTATAGGCTGATTTCCTACCTTCCAGACAGCAACTTGTTTCAGATCATGTCAGTACAGTATAAAAATAACAATGATAAGAGACTTGGCACTTTTATGAAAAGATAATCCATTATTATAAAGTTGTATTCATCTTCTTGTTTTAAGAAAATACAACTATTACTTGCTGAGCTACTGCCAGCTCTCATGTCAGTGTTTGATTGGCCCATGCAACCATCTTCCACTCTTCTGCCTCTAGTTTTCATCACCAGCCAGCAACAGCATGTGTCCAGCTTTGGGTACCTCTAATGGTTTTCAGCTGAAAAATCAGTAGGCTTCCTGCAAGAACCACTTGTATGTATGAACACATTTATTCTTAAGTGGCTAGTGCACATGATTTAAGAGAACTTGCTGCAATTACCACTTTTCCTGTATCTCAAATTCTCAAAGAAAATCAACAATCAAACTGCTGTCCAGGGGAACAGCCTCTGCTGTATAATATTCTCCTCTCCATTCTTTTGACTGTCATGACCCTTTGACAGCATCCCATCTGAATCATGCACTGCACTAGTGAAACATCACTTACAGCTGTATTCATACTTTCTAATTGTCTAATGTCACTAATAACACTGCTAAATCGAACATAGAAACAACATCATCACTGTCTGCTGATGTCTGATAACAGGACCTCAAGCTCCACAGTGTGAGGTTCTTCTTTTAAGTCTTTGGTGACGTGTGTGAATGAAACTTGCCCACAAATGCAACATATAAGGTAGCCATATTTAAACATTTGTAAGTGTTGATTACATTAATGATCAAATGTGCACCTCCCCAGGAATAGGTTCCATTAATCAAGTTGAAACAAGCAATTTATGTATGTACAGTTAAGAGAATCTGTTAAATCTGACAGTATAGCAAGTTTTGGATAATAATATAAAAATGTTCTCTCATCAGGCCCAAAGACCATCACCATTACAAGTGTCCGCTGTTTCAATTAGTTAAGTTAGGAAATGGGACTTCGATCAGCTTCCACACAGCAATGTTTGTAACAAAAGAAAGGATCAAAGTCACATGACTAGATCCAACTGGTAAAGAAAAAAAAATATGTGGACTAATCTGTATGCACATATTCCTAATCCAGATTTAATGCTAAATTGGTGAAAACCTATTTACTCACTATACAACTATAAATGTTACATGCGACTCTGTGCCCCACTGTGGCCCTGTTTGACGCTATTAGTGTACATGTTGCTAATCTGTGGGTGCAGTCTCCAGGAGGTAACCTTAGCTGATGCCAGTATTTCAGATTATACGGCCTACATTCACTATACAAACCATTCTGAGATCTGCTAAAATAATAGGTATAATTCAGCCAGACATTACTAGTTGTTTGCAGATGTTTGATACACTTATCATCATCTTCAGTGGAAGGATTAGGAGTAGAGTTGGATTACTATTCTAGGGATATTTGATTTCTAATTTCATCATATATGGTGCATTTTACCCACAGGGAAATTAAGCATGATTTAGATACAGTAGAGATCCAGATCTGGATACTCTTGGCCCTCAATGGCCACATATTCTGTTATCTATTATAGGTAAAAACATGGTATTGGTCAAAGGTTATACCCACAATTTGGACATTATATTTTCTTGGGCTTTGAGAACGTAGTTGAATTTGTCTGGGCTCAGTCCACTGATGGAGACCCCCAGGCAGGCAGCCAGCCTGTTACAAAGGTCTGATTTGACCTGAAAATGAAGGTCACTGCAATTAGCCAAATGAATGAAAATTAAAGCTACATTTGGAGCTCACTGTTTGTACTTTTACTTCGTTCTTTTAGTTAAGAAGAGTACGTAGTTTGTCATCTAAGTACAATGGGTTAGATGTTTGGCACACATCTCAGCCCAAGCCCTCTGTCCTTTTCCTGTTCATTGTGGAGAAGTCTCTCATAGCTGACACTTGACACCAGAATGACAAGTGCAATTTCTGCTAAACGGCTGAGTAATGGGCAGATCTGTCCCCATTCATCGCACTCAGTGGCTAAGGGTCATTATTTTTGCTTGGTTCTTGTCCTAGGAAAATAATTTAAAATGGAGCTAGGACAGTGACTTTGATATTTGGCATCAAAAATAAAATTTCACTTTGAAAACAAAACTTGAACTGAAAATGGAAACACTGGCTATGAAATACTTTTATTGGAAAAGTTGTATTGGCACTGAAACAAGTTTCACAAAAAAATAAAACATAGAAATCCAGTTTTGCTAATCTAGCAAAAGAGTCCACTGGAACAAGCACTAACCTTGCTAATACATGGCAAACAACTGCAGAGACAAACAGACTTAGCTGCAGTTTGGGAGTTCCAGGTGAACTCATGAAAGCCATCATTAAATGTGCGGTCTTTCCCCCCCGGCCTTTATTTATTATTATTCACTACTTATTTGAGAAAATGATTGCTGGAGACAAAGACTAGCCTTTCTGTCCGGACAGATGCATCCTGTCCCCCTCCCAATCACAACCATTTATCTAACATGGGGTGGTTTTGATACATTTTCTTCTGCTCTGCCACAGAAATGAATGGTGAGGATTAGCATATCACCTGCACACACAGTTGGACTGTGGCCACGCCAACCCTCCCGTTTTTCCCCGGGATTCTCCCATATGTTTCCATGTATTCTGCCATCCTTCCATTTAAATATTGTCCCATCTCTGAACACACAACAAGTTGAACCTGACAATGTTTATCCCTTTATGACCACAGTGTACGCGTCTTCTGATGGCTACTTCCAGCAGGATAATGCGTCATGTCACAAAGATCAAAATGTTAATATGAACCAAAATCTGTGAGGATTGTTTCCAGCACCTTGTTGAATCTATGCCACCAAGAATTAAGGCAGTTCTGAAGGCAAAAGGGTAGCAAGTGTACCTAATAAAGTGGCTGTATATATCCTTATGCCTTTTCATTTCCATGGTAGGGCTAGGGAGTTGGGTGGTGGGAGTTGTGGGAAGGCATGGGCCGCCCTCATTTTAAATTTTCAATGTTGTGGCATACGCACTCAATTTGAAAGTGTGAAGTCGTGTTATGAGCAGGTGGATCTTGGGATTGTCATTTACAGCAGGTTTCCAACATTGATTTGTATTTTTACAGGTCTCAATTAGATTGCAAGTAATTGATGCCTACAAGATTTACATTTTTAATTTTTAAAACATATTCAGTTTAGTTTTTTTTGTAGATTATGTGGTGTTTCTCTAACTTTGTCTATCCTTTACATATGTGTCCTCACACAAACAATTACAAAAGAGGCATCTGAAGTTGCCAGATATTCCCTTCCCACCGTCCTCCACTGCAGCCGCATTAGGTTTTTCTTACCACTTCCACCTTAATCTAAACAGCCCAAGAGCCGTGGTCTTTCTCAGTGTCGGGTCATTATGTTCACATCCTTTTATCATTTGCATATAGACAGTCTCCACAAATACCTGTAGTCACAACAGCACGCTCTCCTCATTTTGCTACTATATTGGAATACACACACACCGGCGCAAACAAACACAGATGCACTCACACATTAACACCGAGTGCAAGGTGGAGACTGCGATTTGTTTGTGACCTCCAAAACTTCTTCTGTTTTTGCTACTTCTGTCTCATAAAAATGAGTCCGATCACACGTAGATACAGCAAAGGAAGTGTCCAAACACACACACACACAGACACACACACACGTCTCTGTTCACACAGACTCCGGACAAGGTGAATGGGAATTACCCAGAGGACCTTGCCAGAAACCTTCAGGATGACACAGATGCCCTATGCAGCTTGCTGTGTGTGTTTGTGTGGATGCGTGTGTGTGTGTGTGTGTGTGTGTGTGTGTGAGAGAGAGAGAGAGAAAGAGTATGTGTGATGAGCATGTGTGTCCTTTGAAATGTAATAGTGCATTTCAAAATCTGCTACACAAAGCACATTCTAAAACTATGGCATGTCCATTTAAGCAAACATTCGACTGGGTGCCTACAGGTCAGGAGAGCTTTTTAAAATACATCACCTCCCTCACTCTCTCACTCGTTCTCTCTCTCTGGACACTGCCGGGGTCTCTGAAGGTTGACCCGCGTCTTCCCTCGCTCCCTCCATCCTCCCCTCTACCCACCTTTGCAACAGCACGGTCGGGTCACCGTCCTTTTCTGTTTCATCCGAGGATATTAGCTGTTTGAAAATGATAAATGTGGCATTGGGAGAGAATCAGTTTAGGCTTTTATAATCAGAGGAAATGCTCTCCCCCCTCCATCCCCACCCACCCAAACCTTCCACCAAACTTGTTCCAGGCTTGATGACCTTCTAGCAGGTAAAAACAAATTAAACACACAATGCTGTCTTTGAGTCCGATCTGCAATCTGAGGTTGTCTCAAGGACAAGCTGGCTTCAGGCTGTACACACACAACACACTTACACACACCCACACATGCACTCTGATAGAGCCTCCAAACCACACAATGACCCCCCCCAAGATTATTTTTTTAGAACTACAACTGGGTTTCCATCAATGTTTTTTGGGAGGAATTGAAATGGAAGGAGTATTAATGAAATTAATGAATTTTATGAACAAGAAAGAAACTAATAAGGTAACTCAGTAAATAAATGAAGACTGCATGAAGTGGGCAAACAATTTGCTAAAGATAATGATAAAGAAATTCTGACAAAATCTAGTAATAAATCACAGTGGAAAATGAACAAGCCTCCAAACCTAAACAGCAAAATAGGTCATTTGTCATGGCCTTCCAACAACACACAAGCATTTTCTCTTCTGGCACCTCCGTGGTTAAGGTTTGGAAGTGACCAATCATAGTCCTGGTTAAAACATGATTAGATGACCTGCCTCTTTGAAACTGTATGTTTGAAGGAAGAATAAGCGGTTTTGTGATGCTTTAACACAGTCACACTTCTGCCTTTGCGTCTGAGAGAGAACATAACATCATATCCTACACATGAGCAGAAGGGGTCAAAGTGTTACTGTGCATCAGCTGGCAAGAATGTTGAATATCTCACACTAAACCATTATGGCTGCAATACCATTAGCTGACACACGTCCAATATTATTTACTTATGTCTCCTTAAAATGCAGCACTGTCTACATGTAACCCTTATCAGAGGTTTCATTGTGTATGTGCAGGAATTTGATAAAATAAAATCATTTGAAAGCCTAAGGAATTAAACCAAAAATTTGTATTTTACAATAAAGTATGATTACAGTAATGTCTAAATAATAATGATCATTTCATGTAGCAGAATATATCTTTAGGTTTATCCCTACGCAATTAATCATCTTCATCAGATTTATCTTCTGATCCCTTTTTGGGTTTTTGACGTTTGTGTTGGGAACCAGTGTTGGTGGTAAGTGTAAGTAAAACTGAGAGACTGTTCTGTGGAAATAGCTGGTTTCCTGTACTGTTGTCTTTTATGTGTTCAATAAATCCCTTTTAGTTTATTGAATGCTATTTTTGCCAGAAACAGACAAAAATGCTGACTGAAAATATCTTTTGTATAAATGGAGAATGTAAACGCCTCCTCGGGTGGTTAAATATCTTACACATGCATGCAAACAATGTAAAATGCCTGCTTTGTCAAGCTGTAACTTGGGCCCCAGTTTTGTTTCCTGTCATGTTTCTTATATTCAGCAGTGTGGGTAAGGGGGGGGGGGGACTCCCTGTAATATTAAGCATCACAGGGGTGGTAAGATGATTCCTCATAAAAAGCTGCAAAGAAAGAGGTGGGGTGTGTTTCTGTTTTGCACCCCAACCCGCCTCTACCCCAAGCAAAGACAAAGCGTGTAATAATTACAAGGCCGAACACAATGCGCTGTCGGTTGTGGCGCGGGGAGAGCTGAGCTGTAGCTATCACACTGGCAGATAAATTCAACCCACAATTATTCATCCGGGGACTATGGCGTGAAGATTAATGAGTTTGATAACCCGGAGCTTTGCACTGAGCTCCAGCCCGCCGTCGTCATCATCCTTGCTTTCTCTCTCCCTCTCTATCTAGCTCACTACTGCTGATAGGAACAGAATGGAGAGGTGGTCAGCAGTAGGTTAGGTTACATCAGTAGGTAAAGACAGACAGAGGAGGACAGATGAGGGGAGTCCTTCAAAGTGAGGACATGTGGTTGGTCCTCAACCTCTGCAACAGGTTTGTACAGGGTGTTACGACCCCTCTCCTTTCTGCCTGCAGTAGATTGATTTCTAGCACCTATATTACCAGCTTGGTGTCATTCTCTCTCTCTCTCTCTCTCTCTCTCTCTCTCTCTCTCTCTCTCAGGATCCAAAGAAACTTGGTTTGGTTTTCCATTTTGCTGCCTGCAACACTCATACAAACACATCCTTCACTCACTCAGACATTCCACTCACTACTGACACTCTCACTTTCCACAAATCGTGCCTTCCTTATAGATACTTCTGTTTGTTTATTTCAAATAAAACCATTACTTGGCACTTTTTGATCTGACTGGCCTCTTCTCTATGTCACATGTATTGAGTCGGTTTGTGACATCACATAACATGTCACCCATCTGTTGCCTGATCTTGCCTGATCTTACTTTTCAGTTGTTGATTTCATACATTACCCATAATCCCTTTCAGCAGCTGCTGTAGAGCCAAACATTCTAGTTAAAAACAGGTAATAAACTGATATGAAAGATCAGCATTTGAGAAATAACACTTTTGTACAATTCTGACAAAATTAAGCTGTAAATTATTGCAGACATATTTACATAAAGTTTGCTAACATTAGCCACCATAAGCTACTGGTCATACCAGACCAAGTGAAGATGTAGGAACAAAATCCCTGAGTGCACTGAATCAGTCATTTGTGTTTTCTAATCATTAATTGAAATGTTCATTAGTCAAGAGCAAGAACGGTTAGTTCTGCTTCAATTTCATGTCAGACCTTGTGGCTGGTCTACTGAAGCATGTCACACTGATCTTTAGTATTGTGATTATCTATATATTAACTTTATTTCTTTGCTTTGATGAAAGTAGTGACCTTCTGTAATTGTTGGATGTTGGATGTTGGATGGGTGCATACCTACTGTCTGGATGCTACACAACACCATCTACACTACATGGACAAAAGGATTGGGCTACTCCTCTTAATTATTGAATTCAGGTGTTTCATCCAGTGTCATTACCATAGGTGCATAAAATCTAGCACCTAGCCATGTAGTCTGCCTTAACAAACATTTGTGAAAAAATGGGTCGTTCTAGAGCTCCCTTTATTCGAACAAGGTACTGTAATAGGATGCCACCGTTGCAACAGGTCAGTTCGTGAAATTTCTTCTCTCCTAGATTTTCCATGATCAACTGTAAGTGGCATTATTACAAAGTGGAAACGTTTAGGAATGCCAGGAGAACGTTACCTGCCTGACTGCATTATGCTAACTGTAAAGCTTGGTGGAGAGGTGGATAGTGCTATGGGGTTGTTTTTCTGGAGCTGGCGTAGGCCCCTTCGTTCCAGTGAAGGGAAATCTTAAAGCTTCATTATACCAAGTAATTTTGGAAAATTCTATGCTTCCAACTTTGTGGAAACAGTTTGGGGAAGGCCCTTTTCTGTTCCACCATGACTGTGCCCCAGTGCACAAAGCAAGGTCTATAAAGGCCTGGCCCGCACAGAGCCCTGACCTCAACCCCACTGAACACCTTTGGGATGAACTATAACGGAGATTGCAAGCCAGACCCTCTCGGCCAGCATCTGTGTCTGACCTCACAAAGGCTTTTCTGGATGAATGGGCAGAAATTCTCACAGACTTGCTCCAAAATTCTTTAGGATATATTGGCAACAACTGTGTTTTTCCTTTTTTTTTTTGTAGGAGGCGGGGGGGCGGGGGGGGGTGGTCTGTGAGAAATGCAAAAGTATGCAGAGTGAACAGAGCAGACTGTAATACAATTACTGCATCTCTGTACATTGATTGTCTTTGTGTGTGTGTGTGTGTGAGTGTGTGTGTGTGAGTGTGTGTGTGTGTGTGTGTGTGTGTGTGTGTGTGTGTGTGTGTGTGTGTGTGTGTGTGTGTTGTGTGTGTGTGTGTGTGTGTTTAAAGGTGTGCCTGGCTGTACTTGTATTTGTTTGAGTGTGTGTTATGTGATGTCTGGGCATGTTTGACTTCATCATGTTACCATTAGATTAAGTGCGTTTGCTAGTGTGTGTGTGTGTGTGTGTGTGCGTGCGGGCAAGTGTGCATCTACATGTTTATGTGTGTGGGGATTGCGGTGGGCTGCTGGTGTTGAAGGGTTTCTGTCCCACGACAGACATAATGGATGGATAGAGAGACTTCCCAGATGGCCGGACAGAGGAGGGGACGACCTACACAGCAACCAACAAGAGAAAAACAAGATAGATACATATTGGGGGGATGTGTGAGTGTGTGTGTGTGTGTGTGTGTGTGTGTGTGTGTGCATGCGTGAAGCCACCAGTAGCTCTTGTCTGATAAATAAACTCTTAGTCTGGATTTGAGCCTGTGTGTTGGCCTTCCACCCACACTAAGCCGACTCCTCCTTTTCCTCCCAAAATTTGGCATTTGAATAAAACTCCCTGAAGTGGAAAAATCTAACAATGCTGTGTTGTGGTGTGGACAACACATTTCAGTCATCTCCACATCACTTATTTTGACAGCTAATAACAACTGAGAACAGAAATGGAAAATGATGTCAATGAGAACAGCTTACACGTGAGTTTGGCTTTTGTTGAAAGACATAAATAGTGATCATAGAGAGAAGGAAGTGAATGGTGGAAAGACTGGAGATCCTCTCCTCCCAAGGGCCCCTTCAGTGAGACCTTGAACCCTTACTGTTTATCAAACTCCCCATGGCTTGTGATCTCACGTAAAAATTAATTCTACTTCCCTACACACTTTGCATGTCTTTGGACAACCCCTTCGTCACAAAATATATATATTTTTAATCTGTTTTAGTGAAAAAACACACTACTGAGGAAAACATGCAGTGGAGAAATTAAGATAATTCTATTAAAAGGTGGTGGTGGGGGGTCACGTTCAAAACTGCCCTGGTGCTAATGGACTAGAAGGATTCTCTCTTTCTGACAACTACATTTATGCCGGAGAGACACAGGCAAGCAAACATGCATCAGTATGCATGTACACACACAAATGCAGCCACACTCAAACACACACCTCCTGTCAAACACACACACCATTTAAAGCAGTAAAGTGCAGTCTCGTCGGAGTGGCAGGCAGACATCCTGAATAAAATGGAGTGGCATTAATATTAATACCAGTAAAGTGCCTTTATAATCAGACAGTGCCCTGTCAGCTGGCCAAGTGGGGCTGCTAGCATGTCACACACACATACAATGAAGTGCCGTTGACTGAGAGATGCACGCACATAACAACACATATAACATGCAATCAAACACACACACAGAGCCCTACATTCTACACACTGTATGCACAAAGCTAGATTTTAATGTACATATTAACAGACAGAATGTCATACCATTAGGGATCCCACAGGTCACTGGTCTTTGGTAGGTTTATGGAATCTGGTGGAATCCAGACAGGTGTATTCTAAAGAAGATTATTACGTGATTTTACAGTTCTGCAATGATCCACTGTACTGTCATTCAAGAGAATTCATAAATCAGTGTTCCTCCCCAGAATTCTACTTCTATATAGGTGCACAAGAGCAGATAAACTAGTGCAAGGCTGTAAGAGTTGAATCGAATGTCTTGTCAGGTTTTCAAGACTGCTGCAGATGTGGTCATGTGGATGTGAAACTGTGGTACTGGAATGGTACAATACTACCTATTCAAACTAAATTTATCTTTCTGAAACGTTAAGTTGTAGAAATAAAGGAACAAACCTGGTAGGAGCCAAAGTCTTGGGTCTTGATAAAAGCTCTGACATGAAATGTAAAGCTTTTGAAAGCTTGAGTCAATTTACACTGCGGCCACAGTGGGCCCTCTGACACGAGTAAGCTGTGCACACAGATCCATGTCAAGTCCATTTTATTTATATAGTCTAATGTCACACATCACACATTAGCCTCAGGGGCTTTATAATGTGTACAGCATATGATATCATCTGTACTTAGACAATCGATTTGAATGAGGAAAAACTCCCCCAAAAAACCCTTTTAACACAGAAAAAATGGAAGAATTGTCAGGAAGAGAAAGAGTGGAAGAATCCCTCTCCCAGGACAGACAGACATGCAATAGACAATAAACGCCAATATATGTCGTCCATAATAGACCAACATAATAAAATGATCTATGGACAATCATGCTGACAAAATGATAAATACATTACTGTAAATGAAGATTAGATCCGGAAGGATGTTGAGCAACTTCAGTCATCGCCAAACAGATAGGACCTGAGTCACATGATCTCCTTTCCATCATGGAACTTGAAAGAGGACAGATTTCACAAACACACAAGACCCAAAACTCAAGCACATTATTCACACAGATAGGAGAAAGAAACGGATGAGAGAGACGAGACAAGAGGCTGAATCTCCTGGAAGACGAAGATCCAGACCCAAAACACCTGGACAGAGGCGCCGACAGCCAGGGGAGGGAGAAACATCCCAGAACAGCCGACGGTCCAGCGCACAGAAGCCTGAGTGAAAAGAGAGGACA
>JAVQJD010034624.1:0-37640 GCA_036023655.1 Nannoperca australis | reverse complement strand
AAAACTGCCTTTTTATGTATTTTCATTTCCTTTTGTTTGAATTATGATTATATAGTTTTAACTATTGCTTTTTTATTTTTTTTTGTTCTTTTCTCTGTACAGCACTTTGAATTGCATCCGTGTATGAAAGGTGCTATATAAATAAACTTGCCTTGCCTTGCCTTGCCTTACCAGCACCTCTAATGCTAACAAAGTTATATCTTCTTTGTTTAAGCTAATTTATACACAAACTGAAGTGTAACATGAGCAAACACCATTTTACATGTATAGTGGTTTACAGGTTAAACAACTGAAGTACAATATGTCAGAATTTTTACTGTTGGACAGAATCTAGCTGTTACATCCAGTCTTTATGCTGAGCTAAGGTAATCTTCTGGCTGCAGCATCATATTTAGCATATAGCCATGAGAGTGGTATTGCTCATCTCATTTAACTTTTGGAGTACAGTTAAGAGTGGAGTTAAGATGTTCTATCTCTGCCAGTGCACCTTTTTTTGCACCTGTGTTAGTTTCATTTTAATGAAACCCATAAAGAGCATCTGAGGCTTGGATGGCATGAATGCAGTATGTGGAAGTGGATGTATAAATACAGTTTGTGTGATGTTTGGTTTGAAAATCATTCGCTGAGGCAAATTCAAACATTTTCTTGAGGTCAGTGATTCATAAATCAGAATTTGAAATCTGTTTGTGATGGTTGTGGTTTCTAACTACAGCACTGCACGAATGTACCACTGCATTTACATTCTTAACTTCTAACCGTTTCTTAATGGTTTTTCCATTAAGTCTGCCTCTGGGATATAAAAGAGCATGTGGAAAGGAAAAATGGACCAGAATACTTTCAAATATGTATCACTTTAGGATACTAGTTAAGGCAAGAGTTTCTCTGAAAGCAAGCATATCCAGAATGATCTCTGATCCCATATTAGAACTGAAAATGAACTCTGCCCGCCACTGATCTGTAAGGCTATCCTGCACGTGTGATGACGAGTTCAAGCAGATCAAACTTTCAAAAGAAATGTCACTACATTTGATCAAGGGGTGCAGATGGCTTCTGAATATTCCATATGTTAAGGTCAAAGGGTCATTAAGTCAAGTGTGGAAGCTTATGAAAGGTATCTAGGAAGGACCGTTTTTACCTGACAGGGGAGGTCATATATGTCAGTAAGCGCACATAAACCATAAATATACAGTCAATGTGTATAAAGAACCGTCAGGTCAATTACAACGTCCTCCCAGCATGTAGAAAAACTTACCTCAAGAAAGTGTTCCTGTTAGTGATGACTCAATACCATTTTCACATATTCCTTTAAATTGTGCCAGGGCCAATCGCATCACAAAGGAATGATGAGATAGTAGCTGGACGTCAATTACTCTGACAACAGCAGCTCAACCCTCCCTCCTACCTAATTAGATAAAACATCTGGGTGAGAGATCGGCTTAAGAAAGCTGCTATGGCCAGGACTCATGTTTCATCAAAGGTGATGACAGAGTGGGAGTAATATGATGCAAAAAAGGCAACCCCACCCTCGAATATGCAATGTGCATCAAGCTAGGTCGGCCCGCCCTCCACTCCCAATGTCCCACGATCATCATTCATTTGTATTCACTAATGAGCTGTGATATTGTTGATTTTTCACTCCTCTGGTGTGTGTTACGAAAACACACGGCAACAGATTTATTGCCCGGTTAAGTTTTATCTGACATTTAATGTATTTCTTATCCAAGTTTTAAACGAAAAAAAAAGATTGGAGATTTTAAGTTTATGTTTGAAACTGAAAAGCAAACGGGTAGAGTTTACTGATAAATGCAAAGTGTTTTCTGATCAGGCACTTACAGGGTCTTCTGGTTTTTGGCTGACATCGTGGAGAGGCTCTTCTGGAAGGTGGTCTCGTCGAATCAGAGTGAATTCCCGGATGAACACTGCGCCCCCGTCGTTGGCCCATACAGCAACCTGAAAAACAAAGATCCTATTAAAGGTGTCCTGTAGGTAAACACACCACCTTTTGACTACAATCATACACAAAAGCAACAGGATTCATGGAGAAATATGAAGAAGGCAGGATGATGGCAGGGTTTTTGCCCTGCTACAGGTTTAAAGACATGGTCACATGACACTTTGTGCAACATACTTAATTTCAAGGAAACAAGGAAGAGCATGGAACCTTGTTTGAAATCATGTTATATAAAATATTAAAAGTGTTTGAACCATCACATTGATATTTTGGATCATGGCCTTACTTCTTATAGTTTGCTTTACATGTATTTCAGCTACGTATCCAGGAATGATAATGCTGTGTGATTAAATTAAGAAAAATCACACAGAGCTGAAGTAGCAAATTGGGTCATTACATGGGAAGGGAAGTGTTTTAAACATACAAAACAAAAGCATGTTTTATTGCTTATAATTGAAGTATGGATTCTTCTGTTTGGGGTTAAAGAGAAAAAAGGAACCACTAAATCTGAGCCCAGTGATGCAACAATCTCTTTGTTATTCATACCATAGTGTTTCCACCAGACCGTGCTATTCCAACCACTCTACTCTGGAGCAATGGTGATGGTGGGAAATGTAAGTAAAGTGTAATAAAAGGTCTGTTTCTGTTTGCAATCGTTTAAGCATTGTGTGTTTTTTCTTTTGGTTTGTGCTCTCAACCGCACATCCCTCTTGATGAGGGGAATCTCTGGAGGAATTCACAGCAGAAGAGATCTGATATCAGAAGACTATGTAACCCACCTCTTCGGGGAGAAAAGTAGGGGGGTGATGGGCATCTTGGATAGGGCCCATTAGCAGCACAGCAGGACCCGCATTCTCGAGGATGCACAAATTCACAGAGCAGGGGCCCTCAGCAGCTCCCCGTGGGTCATAAACACCCTGTAATGACCCAGGTCAACTGCCTGCCTCCCAGGCTTGTGCCAAGACAGAGCGAAGCAGAGAAGGGGATGTGGGTTTGGGGTACTTGAGGTTCTCCGCATTGTAGGGGGATGTAGATTTTTAGTTGTGGGGCTAAAAAAAAGTGCTGCTAAGCAACTGCAGCAAAATCTACACCGGCTTTTTGTGGGAAAGAGACACAGAGTGGACTCTTAAATAAGACAAATCAAATCTGGTCTAAAGCCCTACACTCAGCACTGCTTTAGCTGCAGTCACTTACACTGTGGAGGCATCTGTATCAACACATAAGTCACTGCAGTAAAATGTGGGCAAAGGCCTCCTCGGATGACCCAGATCATAATGTACAAGCACATTTTTGTTGGGTATGGATGTGCACATGTGGCAGCTGTTGGGCCACAATGGAACATTTTAGTTTATCTGTCTCTTTAAATATTAATAAAAGATCAAATTTTACATTGGACAATTTATAATTAATCACTTGCAAAGTGGCTGTGTGTCTGCCAATCAGGATTGACATGAATGAGTGTGAAAACTCATCTTATACTTGTGAGAAACTGGTCAAATATATTGCTGGAAATTCAATATGGCATGTTTCTCAGACAGTTTAATGTCTTCTAAACTGTTTATCTTGGAGTCTTTAATACATTTAACATGGGAAACCAAGTTACTGATATGAAAAACCTTTATCAAAATACAGCCTGGTACTGAATGCCTGAATACAACACGAGATCTCTGCTGACATGACTAACGTTGCACTGAAGCGTGTCCTCTCTGCCACTGATGCTGAAAAGGAAAATGTTGCACAACTACAAGCCAGGAGTAAAGAAAACATAAGTCAAGCATACGAATATTAAGAGAAGCTTTGCTGATGTATGTGTGTGTGTGTGTGTGTCAGCTAAGATGTACTGAAAACCACTTAAGTGACCAGATGTCCTTGCTCAAGGCTAAATGGAGGCCCAGCTGAGATGAACACACCGATTGTGTCTTTCTCAATCCCCCCCCGTTCGCAGAAATTATTTTCTCACACACTTTTAGTGTCTTAACACCAGACAAATCTGACAACCATTTCCTTGTCATTCTGAAGTTTGCATCCATCCTCCTTAAAGACTTGAGATGCTAGAACCAGACTGAGCTGCAGGCTAATGGTGCATGACAGCTAAAACTCTCACTGGCTGGAGTCTTAAAAGGGGGGGATCTATCAAACTTGTTTCCCTTAGCAAACAAGCTGGCTGTCCAGTGCCAAAGTCAAGCATCCTGCACACCCCCACTGGACGAAACCATTAGGATCTGGCAGAGGACTGGATATTTCCAAAGAGGGTCCAAGTACTGGCTTACATTATCATGTAAAGAAAGGGTGTTGATGACACTGACATTACCACTTAATTGCCAACTCTATCTCCTATTAAAAACATTTATATACTACAAATCTGCTTTGCCATATATGTTTTTAACATATTTGCTGTCTGGATTACATTCACTGGCAGCATTTTTTCTCAGTACAGGAAGTGTGACATTCCTGTACAGCAGAAAAATTGTAGGTTGAAGGTAAAGGGAAAATAATGGCTATAAAGTCAATACATCCTGTGTAATGCTTCAAGTCACCCATCACTGTTTCAGTATTTAACCAAGACCACAATCTTTCCCTAACTTTAATGCAGCTCTCATTAGCAACTCTAGCAGCGTAGTTCAAGGTCGGGCCACTACTTTGGTCAGACTGAAAGATCCCCTGATTGGTTTAGAGTTGTGGTTAGTGCCAATTAACAAATGCTAGTATGCTAACACGCTAAGGTAAGGTGGTAAACATGGTAAAAATAACACCTGCTAAACATCAGCACATTAACACTGTCATGACATTTGCCAGGTAGCCAGAAACACAACTCCAAATGAATGCTAATGTTGCTAGGTGTCTGCTGGAGGTGTAAATACAAAACGGTTTGCTACCACGTTAGCGAGAAAAACTTGTGGTAATATGTCAGTGTTGTGTTTACAGGCTGGTACACTGCCCCTGAGTGAACAAAAATAAATGAATCAATGAATGCAGGTTTAAACACTACTTAAATTGCCTAAACATAATCACAAAAGCATCAATCGCACTTTTGTTGTGCCCAGAGCAGATAATGTCAGAATAACAAATAAAACACACAGACAGTTTTTAGATCAAACATTTCCTCAATGTTAAATAAAAAATACATTATCTGGATGGTATTATGTTTCCTATAAAAACTAAATTACTTGATATAAACACAATTTTTAGGGGACAATGTTGTTATTTGAAGCTCTGTGAACTATAGGTTGAATACATGTAGTCTTTTTCCCCTCTGGGATCTAATGAGTGTGTTAGATTCTGTACAAGCATGCACTAACTCAGGCAATGTTTGAGTTTATTTGAAATGAACATGACAAAGGTTACGAAAACACACTCCTGGTTTGTAGGGCCACCCGTGATTGAAAGAACCAACACCAACAGGCATCCCAATCTCCAGAATTACACATGTGAGACTCAAATCCAATGTGTTCGTCAATGTGACAAAGTGCCAGGGTGAAAGTAAAACAGGGAACCAGGCCGGTGATTCATTAGCCTCCAAGGCGAGTTAGATTTCAAAGAGCACATCTCAACTAGGGAAGGAGAGAGGAAGTGAACTCAGGGGCAAGTCAGGTCTTCAAAAGCACATAATCAACAGTAATAACACCAACCCGATATTATAATTGAGCTTTCCTATGACATGGTGCCAGCTTCCACTGTTTGGGTGGAAGCTGTGAAAAGCAAGTGACTTTTACCATGCTACACAACGCCAAAACCTAGACTTTTGTTTCGCGCACTGCTGCCTTTGATTAATAAGATTCCGTCCGATGTTTAGATAAGGACACCTCTTTTTCAGGACTGGCTCCTGTCTGAATGAAACCTAAGAGGAAAAGATATTTTTGCTAATCCACTTTCAAGGGGATTTATGTGAGCTTTCTCTTAACACATTTTGGAGGAGGAAACTGTGTGGCCTTCTTTTCCTCTCCTTCTCTGCTCCTCTCTCATGAGCTTGGGATAAGGGTGCCCTCTTTCTCATCTGAGGACTTTTGTCATACATCCCCTTCCTGGTCCCCCACACATCAACCCGTTAGAGAATATAACCACCCACCATGAAGGAACCATACTTAATATTTGCTCATTACAGACAAAAGCCTATGCCTACCCAGGATTACTGGGACTAATAAAGGTGAGAATCATAAAGGCCATGACAGAGACTTGGCTTGCTTCAGGCAACAAGACACCCTTTGGTGGTAAAGAGGAAGCAAACACTGATGGTTACAATTTTCAAGCGTTCACATAGGATACCTGCGATGCAACAGCTCATGGCTAAGCTCTCTGGGAAACTAAATAAAACTAAAACAGCACTTTCATCACATTCTCTGATTCCTGATGGATTGTTTAGTTATCTTAATGTTCTTCCTCAGACTGCCTTTGAAGATGTACCTTCTCCCCAATTTCTGTGCCAGATTTCTCTCAACTTGATTTACTTGTACAGATATGCGTCTCCCAAGTGCAGTTTGTCCTGCGAGCATAAGGAGATGAGTGGCAAGGAGCTCAACTCGTCTCCATTGCTGCCCTCTTCAACTCCCACCACTTCTAAAAGTGAATAGCACAAGGAATGAGGCCTCTGGGGGAAAGAAAGTCTACCTTTGATATATGAAAAAGTTTCCTTGCGCTGTCATCACATCCCTTTACGTTCACACTCTGTTACTCCCATGTTTTAATATCTCATAACGATGCATGGCACCTTCCTAATGATGCATGAGCACTTCTTTGACACCGCCTTTTAAAGTCTTCATGAAACAGCACTTTACGTTTTTAATTTGATGTATTTTCTGTTGAAACAGGATACTGGTGCAGAACATAATGCAGGGAAAGATCAGTTTGTAAACCGAATAAAAGAGAAAGGCAGGTTCAACTTATGGGAGGACTGCCAAAATTGTTTATGGGGTTATTGACTGCGATTTTTATTTATAGTTATATAGGATACTGATCATAAAGTGGTGCATGCTCAAATTAACACTAACCTTTGCCAGACAACTTCAAACTTAAGTGCAACATTGCTTTGGGCTAAATCCAAATGGCTGCATGCCAAATTGCCCACAATAACAATGCTAACACACTGATGTTCAGCAGGTATAATGCTTACCATGCTCACCATTTTGTAAGCAAGGGTGCCTGAGTCACATATGTTCTAACCTTACAGTAGTCCTCATCATAACTCCTGGCTGGACTTCAATCTGCATACTGTAACATAAATCACCACTAGCAGAATCACACTAAATAATTGGATGCATTACACTGTTTGTTTTCCTCCTTTATCTTCTTTTAAGTGTTCTGTTCATCATCTGCCAGAAAGCAGTCAGCAAGACATCTGCACCTCAAAGACATAACTGTTACTGTCCGTCATTAATACTGCCTATGTCATAGCACATCAATGCAAATGTGATATTGACAACAATAAATGGACTATTTAAAGCTTTGTAAATATGTATAAAAGCTTTTGCTACAACATATTTAATAAATATAATTTAGGTATTGTGTATTCATGAATAGTGTGATTATTATTATCTTTTTCATTGACGTACATTTCTGGTGATAATGCATGAGAAATTAAAAAATAATTGTTTTTAAATTCTTCAACATTCAAATACGTTAAAGAGTTAGATGAGAAGATGGATACCACCCTCATGTTGTGCATTAAGTATGGAGCTGGAGCCAGGAGACGGACTGGAAACAGCTAGCCTAGCTCTGTCCAAATGTCACAAAAAACATCTACCAACAGCTCTAAAGCCCACTATTTAACATGTTGCATCTTGATGGTTTAATTTAAAAACAAACAGTAATGTCTTTATGCTAAGCTGACTGCCTCCTGGCTTGCAAAGACATGACAGTGGCATCATCTCATCTAACTCTCAAAGTGTATTTGACCACGTGTTTAACTAGTCCTTAAATCATGTTTTATAGTCCAGTTTTGATTGACCAGCATGGGTTTATTGTGTAGCGTCTCTTCAGTGAAAAAGAAGGAACAAAATGGATGGTTACAGAAACAGCTTCCCTGTTATTGTTTGTGAGGGATTTTTAGGGTTTGAGTCCACTAACTGTGTCACATATTTTTCTCATCTAAAGAGGTCATCATCGATCATTTTATACCATAGTTGTCACCAGCCATTTTTCTCCAACTATACGCCGGCTTTTGTGAGAATCCCATTCTGACCACAGGATATCAGCCTGCAATACAAACAGAGACCAAATACTGTAATGCTCACACCGGCTGTGCCCTTACAATAAATCATGCTTCTTCACTCCTGACCTGACCACAAGCTGACTGCAATGAAATGAAATCCAGTTCTAAAGCCTTTTGTATCCCATTAGGCAGGAGCAAGACATCTCAATGCAAAAATAGCTTCAGCTAACTTTAATCTCTGCACCAGACATGGTGCAGTTTCCCCACTCAGGTAACGACTGCTATTATATTTAATGTGGAGGTTTTTAATGAGGCCCTCAAAAAGAGTTAACAACTAAGAGAACAGCGTGGAGCGCTGGGTCAATGCCAGCTCCGGAACATACTGTAAGACCACAAAATCAAATGTGTTTTTTCTCAATACAGTACATACTGTATACCACAGCCACCCTGCTGATGATTGTGCATGATTCTCCCTCAGTGGTATATCCCTGAAATGCTTGATTGGAAAGGATCATTCTGTAAACTAGGAGCACCGCAGAGAAAGTGGTGATTTAATACAGAAAATAAGGGGGCTACAAAGATCCTGTATGATCCCTGTGTGGGCTGGTGAAAAAAAAAAAAACACACACACAAGCAAAGCAGCTGTGCAGAAAATGTCATTTCTGATTTAGTGGTAACAGGCCTCCTTAGGAAGCTGGATAGCAGAATTTCTCTCGATGTTATAAATTTTCAAACAACCTGAAAATACATGGGCAATATTAAGAATCATTTAGACTGACTGGTATATGGACTAGAAAAGTAGCTGCTTTACTAGCAAGTAGCTAGATAAATCAAATCAAATAGCTCACTGTGTATGACTTTCTGTAGACACTTTTTGATGACCGGAATAGTTTATGCTAAATAAGCTCTTTCCCCCCAATTTTGTATAAATTCAGACAAGTTCATCTGTTCGGTGTCGCTCATAGTAAAGAGCATAAAGAGAATTATCACCCGACTCTGCAGTTACTCGCAGCTCTAAAGAGCATTTGAGCATCTTTCAGCACATTGTTTTTGATGTAGGGCCCGACACTGTTTTGGTTCAGTCACCACACTGTCACCCCCATTCCAGCAGCAGCAGGCAGCTAATTTGAGCAAAACATGCTCTGATAAATCAACTGCACTGTGTATAAGTTAGCAACTTATAGCAGCTAAAGAACAACATATTTTCCTCATTGGCTGTTTGAGACTAAAATAGAACTAAAAGGAGAGTGAATATTGAACTTATCTGGTCACCAGAAACACAACTCTAAATGAAAGCTAATGTTGCTTTGAGTCTGCTGGGTGCATAAATAGGCATCAGCAATATCAGCATTATAAGGCAATAATATATCAAATGTGTGTGTGGTCTAAATAGCTAAAAACTGGATCACATAGCTATAAAATAAGACTAAAGATGTTGGAATGAGAAATAACTACTGGATATGGTACTTTTGCCCTTTGAAAGATACAGCAAAGCACAATAAGAAGAGTCTGAGGACGGACTGACACTCCAAACCCTTTGGGTCATACAAAATATACAATAACAGCCACAGGAAACCACTGACAGGCCCACATGGGTTCCCACTGTGATGTTAGTGAGTGCAGAATGACGGAACAGTGGAGGGAAGACCAGATCCGGACACACCACGTCATTTCCTGAAACATGCCAGTTCTGTAACATGCACAGAAAGACTGTCAGTGCAGGAACCTGCATGTTGAACTAAAAGCTGTTAAGTGAAAAGCTGTGGCTGAGAACACGCATGCTTGTAATGTTCATTGCTTCAAAGAGGAATGCCAGAAACATTTTTAAAGTCAACACATTGGTGTAGAAGGAGAACATACAGTAGCTCATTATGATTACAGTATAAACGAACTGAAAAGCACTGATGTGGATTTGGGTCCTGAATCATTCTTTTAGTCATTCCCCTATGGTCCAGCATCATTGGGCCAAGCTCTGCATCCAGTGAGTAAAAGAAAAAGAAGCAGCTGAGAGGCCTTAGCTGGACTCAGCATTGACATAATAGCCTTGGTTTAAGACATCCACCCAGTTTGCATCTTCCATCACACCCACTTAAAAAGAAAAAAAACACTTTCTCTGACTACTGCCTCTGCTCATGATGGATGGCCTTGGCCCCTAGTTATAGCTGATTCCAGCATGACGGGAAGGTTATGTAAGAGTGTGAAACTCGAGCAAGTGAGGGTGGACAATCATGACCAGATCATGTTTGCACGGGGTTAAACAGAGCTAGTTTCCCCAAATCATCCATCCTCTCCTCCTCTGTCTAACTGACCTTAGGCTCAAAAGCAGATTGACCGAATTCATCATTGTCTCCCACTAAGAGGAGCTTCCAAATGTTATCAATTACATTGAGGGGGGAATGACAGGTTGTCTCAAGAAACCATCTTGGCTGGAATAAACATTTTAGAGATGAAGAGAAATACAGCAGCCTATTCTGGGGAAATCTGAGCAAAATAAATAATCAGGATAATATGTATTATATATTACACAAAGTTTTTTTTTTTGTCTGTTGCTGATTCTCTGTACTGGTGCAACAAGTTTAAATTACACATTTAATATAATATCTTGTGCAATAAATGCAATTCAGTTTTTTTGTGTCATACATTTATTCAGGGAAAGAGCCTTACCTGTCAAAGCTATTGTGCACATGGAATATCTCTAAGGAGGAGAGAGTTGAATTGTTTTTATCTCGGGCCACCAGCAAGTCAAATGTTTCACGATCTCAAAATCTACTTGATGAATTGGAACAATTGGGATACAGATATCCATGGTTGCCAGGCGATGAATGCTACTGACTTTATCATATAGTGCCATCATCAGGTCAATTATTTTGTTTGTCCAATACTTTACCTGCAAAACCAATTACTTTTCCATCAGCTTGTGTTTAATTCTAATTGGCAAATCTTGGCATGCTAACACATTAAACCAAGATGGTGAACGTGGTAAACATTATATATTCTTAGCACCAACATGAAAATCACTCCCTAGTTACTATATTTACCATCTTTCATTGTATTTGAGTGTAAAATGTATTTACCATATAGCACCCTCAAACATTTCCACAAGGGAACAAAAAAACTCTCTGCTAACAATCCCACAGTGGAATGCTGCATATTATTGCTGTGAAATGTACAGTTGTGTGACACTTCACCTGTCAGTGATAGAGGTTTTGGACAGCAGAACCATTGTCATTGTGAGTATGTTAGCATGCTGACTTTAGCATTGCTATGCCCGAGTACTGTGTCACAGAGCTTCTAGCATGATGTATAGTCTTAGTTCTTGAAATCTATTTGTCTAAAATTCTTTAAGTTTTATGTGAATAAGTGTATAACTAAGTGTGAAACACCTGCATTCATTCCAATATCAATTCATATACACACAGACTGTATCTAACATCACTGAGAACCATCCCTGCTGTGTAGTGAGAGAGTGAACGCTGCATACTATCACATTAACACAACACTGGCAGCAGTCCAGTGTGTCTGCAGCAGCTGTGTGACAGCTCTCCCTCGCAGCTTTTCCTTAGTCTGATCGATTGATTGGCCCATCTGCAGGCTCTCTCCAGCGGTGTTAAGTAACCGTGACCACTGGCTTCTATCAGTAATTAAGCTGTGGGTGATGGCGAGTGTGTGAACACAAGACCGCCGGCACTGACAAAAGCAGCTACTAAGATGGATGGTGTAGTGGTGTGTTCAAGAAGGCCATAACTAAGCATTAGATTTCAATACAGAGTCATAACCATATACTGCGCGCACACACACACACACACACACACACACACACAAACATCTGTCCTCCTTTATCATATCACTTCGTAGAAGGATTAAAATTGACAGCTGGGTGGCACAATTACAACACAATGTTCCACACATAGCAGGCCAACGAGTTCACTGTTCAGTACGTGTGCTGCTGCAAGACTGATTCAAAACACAAGGGTAATTTCACACATAAAAGGTGACTGTCACTGGATGATTGATGAGTTGTGAACAGTTTATAGGGATTTTTGTAGTGGAGCCCCAACTTTCCATTCAGGGTTTAGTAATTTAATTTAATTTATTAAAGAGGTGAAATTAAATATATTTCCTATTAAATTTATTAAGTCATTTTGATATGGCACAATTGAGTTGTTACACTAATGTTATAGTTTAATATGACATTAAATATACAGCTGTAGTTTAAGGATCAGTTTATTTTTTGTGAATCAAACTACACTTTATAGTTCAAGAAATGGACATCTCATCAAGAATGAGGAGGAGTACAAGTTTGAGATCACTTAACCAGCTTATTTTATGAGTATGAAGTTCATACTGACCTGGGAGCTCATATTTACCATTTTACTGTATCAGCCTTCAAAGATAAACAGAAACATTTTCATTTGAGATAACATGTTTGAAGTGAGCTGTTCATTTTTATGTATCTTCTCAAGACTCTGCTATAGTTATAGGTGCAGAGTCTAAATTATCAAAAACATGCAATAAAAAGTAATTCAGAAAATATGATTCCATTACCTATATGTGAAAAAATGAGCCTGTTCAATTATTTCTTCTGAATTTTGACCTATATTGGTGAGTCTGGCTGTTTTTGGCCATCTCTCGGCAGGCAAAAATAAAGTAGCACTCTCAGAGCTGTTAATTTCTCCAATTGTATCCATTTATTCAATATAACATCCCATTGTAAGCCCATGCAGAATTTACAGTGGCAATCTCCCAAACATGGATCTCTCCACGAAATGCACGCAAAGCCGTCCATGCCAGACCTCCCAGAAGACCAATCCAGTAATCGCTGTTTTCTTTGAAATGGACAAAGAATAAACCTGGCAAGCTGTTGGCCTGAATCACGACCACACATCACTGAGGGCCAAACACATTCAACCATGGCAGTGTTCAGCAAGGTACTCTGAACACCACTGAAAGGACTCTTTTATTAGTGAGATCGGGAGAAAATTTGCAATCTGTGAAGACCCCATTCTCATACCACAGGAAGGGCCAACAAATGTGTTCTGCCGAGTTTCCTAAACGGGTTTTTGCCGACATCAACATGTGCCATGAAAGCTCTGGTCTTCCCCAGAGCGCCGTCTGCGGTTACCAACCAATCGCTGTTGTATTCCTGCTCCTAAATTAAGCCCCTTATTTGTGGAGTTGCCTGACCATCGAACAATCTGAATTTCCATATTCTGTGGCATTCTCCAGCCCTGATCTCATCTGGCTGGCAGCGAGGCAAATAATGAAATGCGGCCCTGCCATGCTGCCTGTAGCGTGGCATCTTTAACCATCCAGCCCTCACGCTCCTTAATCCACACTCTATTCTTAAATTGTGTTTTGCATTACTAAGGCCAGCTGCACACTAGGCACAAAGTGAAAAGAATTTTGTATGTTGACCAGTAAGCTGAGTTTTCTGTCTGTTACTTAGACCTAAACTCACAGTCAACTGTTCCAGTGTGTGTGTGCATGCAAGTGGTTACTGAGGAGCCATGTGTATGTCCTATTAACTGATAAAAATGAATGTTGCAGATTTAGCTCGGAAACATGTTTATAAATTATAGACCCCAAATCATCAAATTGTGGCCCGGAGGGATTTCCTTCTATTTAAAAGCCAAAATACTCTATAGTCTGAAAATGATACATGACCGTTAAGGCTGGTAAACCTATAATTAAGTTTATTATAGTAAGCATTGGCTTACTTCATTTTTTTGTTGCGTACATACTGATGATTCATCCTAGAGATGGATCTATTTAACAAGGATATGTTTTTTGTAACATTACAGTACAACTTATAGCAAGAGAGCCTCTGCAGTTAAACGTGTCTTCTATGTGTGTGTGTGTGTGTGTGTGTGTGTGTATGTATGCATGTATGACGGCATATCACTACCAAAATCCACATGTGCAAATGAGATCCTCGGGCGCAGAATATTTCTGCTCGCGCGAAGAGTAAACTATGTTTTGAGCATGCTCCGAATGGGAACTTAGCGCAGGACAGCATGACAGACCACAAGGAGGTATGTCTTAGAAAACGTATAATTTTCATGCAAAATTGGAGTAACACATTTATCTTCTTTCTTTCTTTTCGATACAAAGACAACATTCAATCCTAAAAGACGAGCACTGCGACCAATTATATTTAAACCACGAGCGAGCTGGTGAAAGTTTCGTGAGCAGGAGAGCAATCATAGTAGCAGTTCCCACTCTGCAGTCAAAGCTAGGATTCCTCAGAAATATTCTTTCGGAGTAAATATGTGTTGTCGGAGAGTCTCGCCGACGTAACACAATCAGTGACATTTCTTTTAATTGACCAGTCTATGAGTCTAAAATGTGCTGGAGCAGTCAGAAGTTTGCAAATGGACTTGAAATTAAGAGCATGTCTAAACTTATTTATTAACTGTGGGAGTAGAAATCTGGCTTGTGTACTTGCGGCCACTTCCAAAGTGACTGAGATTCATGAAACAGAACCATGTAAACACACGGCTTTATAAATCTGGTAGGTTTTAGTCCTGGGCTTGACAAAGTGACAGTGGCAGTTTTATGCATCTGACCTCAGGTGAAAAGAAACACCTGGAGAGATAAACGCAAATCTACAAAACCCAATTCATAGTTTCTGACAGATCCCTGTGTGCATCTGGCAGATGCTCACAACATGACTCTCCTTATCCTTTGCTCCTTATCCTTTGCTGTAACTAAGAAGATCATATTCTCTGACATAGTGCATTTCTATTCTGAAAAAGAGTTTGTCTGTGAGGTAACTATGTTGACAACTAAAAAGAAAAGGACATGAACACAAAAAAATGAAATTCCTATTTGGTCAAATTGATTATAAATCTGCATTTTGTGCCGTTTGTAAATCAGGATTAAGATTGTCCTACAGTACCAGAATAAATGCTCACATTAACATGATTCTTTTTTTTTTTTTTAAGGGCCCAAGTCTTCGTCTGGCAGCCGCTCCCAGACATCTCCACTTGACTTGACATTCTCCTGCAGCCAAACAAACCGCAACATCATCCTTGCTCTGACAGATGAGCTGGGAAACCCAGTGATTTGTCTAGGGTTCTCTAAATATGACAATCACCCCAGGGAACTATATCTGAAACACACACAAAAGATCAGAGTCAACAATGTATTCCCCACCGATCTACGATGACACAGTCAACATAAAGTGACAGCTTAATGTCGTCCATCCATTGTCTTGTCAATGTGCAGAGATTCCAGAGGGTGCAATTATCCCAGAGGATTGACAGACAACAACCCTGAAAGATGCTTTACGAACTAAACGGAGCAGAAAAGAATCTCTCAGTGAAGGTCAATCTGCTATAAAGAACACCTTAATTACATAACCCTGCAAGAATGCTTTGCAGCATGATAGACACACAGAAAACGGGTGTCTTGAGCTTCTGTAGTTGACGCCAATAATGGAGGATGATTGCCAAGACTTGCGACAATGATAGCACGTCAAGAAACATGATTCTAACATCCCTGTCATACTTGCGTAATTGCCGTCGAGAGGGAGCAGTTTGATGAACGACGTCCCTGACATCTGGGATGCAGCCAAAGTGGCGTTTGAAGAGGGGGGGGTGCTGGGTGGTTCAGGGGGTGAGTTGGCACATTTCGTCCTCCACACACAGATCGGAGGCGCCATTTGAACTCTTAAACACGCCATGGGAGATTTATCCGACACCATGTGCTGGTCCTCTACAGGACTGGGGTCCCTGTTTGTCTAACTTTATGTCCTGTCTGTGTCTGTGTGTGTGTGTGAGACTGTCAAGATAAATTATTTAGTGTTTACTCGCTGTGTCTATTGTAATTTTCCTATAGGGGTTTCCAGGTTTGCTGTGATGTTGGTGTTGCGTTCTTTTAATATTTTTATGTTTTTGCAAATTCCAGGAACTTCTGTTTGTCTATTGTATTTGAAGCGTAACAGGTCATTCCCACATAGGCCCAGCGACAGTGAGAGACAGCATATCATGTGTTTGTTTTTGCATTAGGGCTCCCAGTGGGCCCGGCCCGACCAGCACATTATCTCAGGAAAATCATTTAGCTCCACAGCAACAGCAGAGCCAAATGTAGCTTCTCCTGCTGTCTCTGCTGTCCACCATGGTCAGTTTAAATATATTGTGAGATCATGGCAGTTCATCGGAAATGGAAAGATTCCCTGGTCAGGGTGTTGCTGGACTGATCTCACCCAAACTTATTAAAGAAATTCTTTCCCAAACAAACCATTGTCAGTTAAGATAACACTTAACTTGTTCTAACAGTGGTGCAGTCAGAGTGACAGTTGCCAAATATGTGGGGAGAATTACTCAGCATTCTTGAATTAATTGTTGTTCCACTGTGTACTCAACTTAGTCTGTGTGTTTGACTTATAATGTAAGTGATGTAAGTGTTTGGCCTTGAATTTAGACTTACCGCAATATGATTTTTGCATGCCATGTGTGTTTCCTTCTAGTACAGGACACACGGAGGACACAGACTATTTAACGGGCATTTTTGTGTGTCTTTGTAGCCGGAATCAGATACTTCTGGTAATGTTCTCTAATCACCATTCCAGGAGAAAAAAAAAAATCAAGGTTGCAGCCATTAAAATGTCAGCTCATGTCTGCAGCATGAGCAGCCTCTCTGCTCGTCAAGCTGATGGCAACGTGATAGTCCGTACTTTGCTTCTTCTACTGCTTTTGTTCTTCTAGAACGAGGCAGGGAGCAGGCTTTTGTGAGCAGATACAAGTAAACAGATCAAATGCACGTCCAGCTTCACATAGAGAGACATAGCTGGACACGACTGATCTTCCATTTGATGACTTTATCAGTTGAGTGGGGTCTCAGCTTCCAAGCTTCTACATTCGGCATTTGAGCCATTTAGAGTAGAAATCTGTGCAGTGTGAGAGGGTTGTATTACCTGAAAACATATTCAAGATTAAGGGGAAGTTTGACATCGTTTCAGGTTTGTAAAAATGTATAGTACCACTTCTTAATTGCTTAGTTTTGCGATTGGTTCTTTTGGTTATGTAAACATTACCAACAATGGCAAGATTATTTAAAGATGCTCTAATCTGAATTTTTATATTCCCAAAGCATCAGCTGACTGTGTGTAATATGAAAGGGCTTGTTCCTAATGATGAACCCGCAGATGATTATCACCAAACTCTGCAGTTCCCTCAGCTCTACAGCGTCTACTAGCATCTTTTGGCTTCAACAATACTCCCTCATTGCACAGGAAAAGTGCGTGCACACAAGTCAATCTGCAAACCGTGATGGATGTTTACAATAGACAGTAATTCCACTGCTCACCTACGTTTTTTCTTCCAAACAAGTTTGACCAACCTGACCTCTCGTGTATTCTGCTCTATTGGACTTATCTTCAGCAACGTCGCTGCATTCCCAGATCTGAGCAATTAACTTGTTGAGTACAATGTAAATGACAGAAATGACATATCCACAAAAACAAGATCCAAGTTGTAATCAAGTGGAATTATCCTTCAAGGAGTAGAACGACCTGAAGCACCACAGGTCACTGAAGGTTACATAACTGGGTGGGTGCTTATGTTAATAAGGCCACAAGACCCTCCTGACAAAAATCTTAATTTTTTTTGCGTGCTGTCTGTGTCGAGTGGCTGACGATCGTGTGGCTAGCATCCCCTCCGTGTTGACTTTGGTGGTTCCCCTTCACACAAAATGGATACCTACTGTCACGGCAGTTTTGGGAAGAAAAATGAGCAGAAGTCTGAGAAATTAAGCTGACAAGCAGGGGAATGTTCACACGAGGAAAAAACATAGAGGAGAGAGAAGCCACAGTGGTGCGTTTGTCAGCCTTGTTCAGCCTGGCAGTGCAGCTCATATGTACAGAGGAAGGTGGCTGAATATGCACTACTGAAATGAAACAAAACTCAAGGCAAGGCAAATAATTGGATTTGGCTGAGCCTGAACGTGAGTGTGTGCTCTGCATTGCGGCTGTGTTTGCACAGCTGGAGCGTGTGCCCAGGGTCATCTCAGCAGGGAGCAGGGTTTGGCACTGCCGGGCACAGCTACAGATCAAGCCGGCTGAAGAGTCACTGGACCCCTCCCTCTCCCTGTCCTTCCCTTTTCAGAAACAAGTCAAAAAGTCACACTGCTCACAGAAGAGTCTGCTGACAAAAAAAATACTTTGAAGCTATGGGAAGACATTCTTATTTTTTTCCACCCTTTGAGATGGGGGATCTGTCTCTTAAAACGTGTTGTCCATGGTGGTTTCAGTTTGAAACCTAAGAGCATCCAAGTGTTTGGAAGCCGGCTCTCAGCAGCGCTAAAATCTACACCAGCAGAGGCACTGAATGAAGGTTTATTGCCAGGAGGAACAGGTATGACACGAGTGTGCGGCGCATCTGCACACTCTGCTCTCTCTATACATCATGCTCGACTTACAGTGCTAACACACAAAGAAAGGAGGATATCACATGAATCATTTCGTTTAGCCTGTGATACTTACACGCAGTTAGAAGTCGAAAATCTCCACTTAATATAGTACAGTATGAATATGAGATGGGAGATGTAGCTACCAGACCCTAAAAGCTGAAAATCAGAGGGTCCATTGAGTTTAGGACCATACACAATGGCAGATAACGGTACCTCTAAATGAATGGAATAGTATTAAACCCCAAGATAACTCATCTACTTATGGAAATACAATACCATACTTCTTATCAAAAGACACTCAGGCAACCTAAATACCTAAAAAGCTTTGTTACAGACAACCTCAGAGTTAAAGAGAGTACTTTAAATACTGGAGACATTTGAGAACTAAAACCTAACAGTGGCATCCTCAACGCCATTGTGATATAGATTATCAGGCCAAGAAAAGGTTTCATTTTTTTCTTACATTAAGGAAGTGTCTTTAAAAAAAAAGGCACACACCCCTCTTAGAAATTCCTGACAGAATTGACTTGGTCTGGCAGCTTGAGTTTCAATCTGATAGCTCCAAAATTGCTTCTGCAACCAAAACCTTCAAAATGTGGTCCAAGCAACCCTTCCATTGTTGTTGGCGTGTGTAACAGAGATGGCTTCACATTCTGCAGGTTTCACATTGGCTACAGATATCCAGGTGACATTGAGAGATCCTGAGGGCATATCTCGAATCAGGTGAAACCAATGAAAGCTTCAAGTACAGCTTTATAGCAATCTGGTGCTGCTACCAAACACCCCTTCATGCTTTGGAGCAAGCACGACCTCTACAAAAACCCTTCATTGCCACAAATCAATACATAAGCCAGCTTCTTTTGTTTCTTTGACTTGATTGTACCTTTATTGTGGCTTAGGATTTCCCCCCCAAGTGAAAAGACAATGTAACATCTCAGTAATGCCAAGAAGTCACAATACCCAAATAAGTTGCATTTGGCCCAGTAAAACTGATATTGATACAGGTGGCCTCCCAAGCTGAACAATGGCAGTTCCAATAACAGATCCCCTTGGAAACTGAACAGCCTGACCTTGGCCGGGCTCTCAATTTCTGTTTCCAAGGATTAGAAAACCAACTGGACCCCAGAGATTACCCTGGTGCCCGTAAAATGTGATGCCTCTAGCAGGTGGACAGGTAGTGAGCACTCTGTTAATCTTTAAGAGTTAGGTGGGCAGGAAGAAGGGAATTATGGGTCACAGAAAGGACAGAAAGTGAGGACATGTGCTGGGCTGGTGGGGTGTGTTGTGAGTGATGGCAGCATTACCAGCTATAGTGAGGATTCCGGGGGGTGGGGGGGCTCATTGCCTTTCCTATTTTGGCCTTCTTAGTTGAATTAATTTCAGACACTATTACAGTGACTATTACTGCCACTGGAACTATGTACTATGTAAAACTGATCAGTCATCAGTGGGAATTTCATCAATTGAAACTGTTGAGACTAAAACTAAATGAAAGTAACTTGATAACATATAATACATATGTATACATTTATGAATGAATAAAAACTAAGTATGTTTGGAATTGTGGCACATTTTATATTCCTTATTGTTTAAATAATATTACCCGCCGTCCCATCTCTTCTGCAGAAGTTGATTAAGGTAATTGTCCAGTTGCACTAGCAGCTAGCTGACAAAGTAACAGATGAATACCATAATGCAGTCGTGTCCCACTAAAAATTAAACAAGAAGCAGCAACAAACCTGGACAAACCACAAAAACATGCAAGCCAGCATGCTAACATTTATGAAGAGGTAAGCTAACGTAAAAGGTACAATAATCAAGGGCTGACGTTGCTTTAATTTGACTGCCTTGCAAGTTAATCGGCTATCAGTAGAATAGCCTATTACCATTACTGTTGAAGCCTCATGTTATCACCAAAACCAGACTAAAATGTCCTCACTGTTTGGTGAATACAAGTTTAAAACTAATACCTAAATGACAAATTTGTAATATATATATACATATATATATATTTCTGTCTCAAAAAACTAAAAACTAAATCAAAATCACATGCCAAAATGCCATCTATCTAACTTTTGTTATAGCTTTGTTCTCTATCAAATAGCCTAATTAGAACGATCGAAAATGTTTGTCATTACAGAGGTCATAGTTTACAACACTAAAAGCCTCTTTAGCATCTGTGCGTGGTGTTAACTGGAATCATTGTTTGCCTCTGTCGAAAACACAACCACAACATTCAAAGTTTCCAAAGCAGACAGCTTTTTGTGCATTTCTAAAATGATTTTGCAGGGATTTGGCTTTCACACTCCCCACTCTTGTCCATTTCTATCATCAGCAGTGATGTTAATAGACCATTTATGGTGTGAAATCTCATTTAAAACTCATATTCAGTGGTCACATTCTCTTGGATCAAGAGCTCAATAAATTTAAGAGTAATAAAACATTTTCCATCTGATGAAAAAAAAAAAGATAGTAAGAAACTGTGGGGTGAGTTTGGCTCCACAAACTGGGATATTTTCTGTTTCTGGATTCTGAATTTCTTAACTATTATTACTCTGGGAAACCAGTTTATTTCAGGACTGCACTTTATCTTGTGTGCTGCTATATATGCTTTATACACAGCACTTTTACACTTTGTGTTTAACATATATATAAAAAAATATATAGTTTGAGTTGTTTTTATTCCATTTTTGTTGCATAAACCTTGGTACAGAAGCAAATGTTACTTTGAGAGGCATGTAAAGATAATTACTGTGGTTACTAATAAAGTAAGAGGGAATGGAAGCACAAAGGGCCGTGCACACAGCAGCATTATGAAAACAGCTGGGTGTGCCTGACATTAATGAGACACAAGTGGTGGATCTGCCCTGATTCACTTGCGTCATCCAGATAACTGGGGCATGCAAGGTCGGTCAGTGTCCAGCAGCCAAGCTGGCGTCTTAAGAACAGTAAAGGTCTTTGACTTGCACAGCTGGATCCAACAGTGTGACCGATATAACCCTAGACAGGTCAGACATTGATTGGCAGTCACAAGGTCCTACCTACATGGGAGTACGGCTATCATGTGCATGTGTGTATGTGATCAGTAGGTTCATTTACACTATTAAGTTTGGGAACTAACTGGCCAAAATTTTGCCTCTGCAACAACCTGGATTAGAACAGCAGAAAATAATGTATCTCAGCAGTTGGAAACTTTGTCAATAACTAACTCAATGCACGCGGGGGGGGGGGGGGGGGTTATGGCTCCAATCAGATAGCACTGTAAGCCGGGGAGCTGAAGTAGGTTACAGCCAGGAACAGGGAGAGGCTGTGGATGAACCCCCAGACCTCGGAGCAGGGCTCAGCAGGAGCTAAGTGAGTCAGCCAGTGGGCATGCAAGGCCACACTGCTGAGCTAAGCCTAAACTTTAATGAGTGTACAAAGACTAACAGGAGGAAATGAAACGGGGGATTTACGGTGTAAATATATCTTTACACTGCTTGCCGGGCTTTTTTTTTATGAGCACAAACGAAGTGAGATATAAATCCAATATGTCAAGTAGATAAAGACTGAAAATCAGAAGATAGACATGTAAGCTCACACTTGCATATTTACTTTCCGAGCGAACCAAAAGATAGTGGCATGTTGGAGCAAGAATCACCTAAGGTTGCATTACAGAGACACATGGATGCACAGATAAGTTTGTTTTTTTAAAGTTAGAGACGAGCGAGACAGTTTTGGCACACATTGTTGAACATGAACCTACATCCTCCCCTGCACCTCAAGGCAGGTGTGTCTGCCTGACACACCTGCACACAACAGCAGATCCAGAAACTTAACAGATGGGGCTACACGCAAATAATAATTTTATTCCTCTGGTTCATTTACTTTTCAGGTCACTAAAATACTATGAAGAATTGCTCCACCCTGCTATATTGCAACACTTTCAGTATCACAGTGGTCTGTAAACCTAAATGTTTTGTTAGCATTACCCAATGCCACATCTGTTGTGTAAATTAGCGGTCTGCAAGCTCAGTCTGGTTTTAAAGGAAAATATTCCCCTGCAAAAATGTTTGTTGTCAGCATGGATTAAGCCTCTGCAATTACAACCACATATTGTAATATTAAACACTGGGCAAGTGAGCATCATTCAACATGAAGTGAGAGACGGGCATTTTGTTAGCTTTGGGCAAACGCAATAAATTCCAAACCTGTTATGCAAAAAGGCTCGTTGCCAGTTACATTTAGGTGGAACTATAATGTGCTCAGACAAAATGTTGCACTGATTGATCGACCAACTGTCGTGAATTTGGCTTCTGATCATCATGTTGTGCGCTATGGGAAATTAACTAGCAAGTTTTTTTTACAGATTTATTTCAGTTACATTATCCAGTTTGTATAATGAAGGTTTTATGGTCAGCTCCTCAGGATACATGGGCCTATTTGTCTTCTCTCTGCAGTCTGCAGAGCCTTTGTGGCAGGGATTCAAATATAAAAATAATCTAGGTCCCATTAATGACATGTCTAACTAGACTGAACAGTCACTGGGAGAGTTATACAGCAGTAAATACACTTGAAAAATGTCTTCCATGACCATTATGTTAATGAATATTCATTTCGTCTCCTTTAAGAAAGATAAGAGATAAGATCAGGACATGAGTCATCCCATTCTGTGGGTAAATGTTTCATCATGGAGTAAGGATGTGTACTAAACATTTCTTTCTTTCTTTAATAACATTTGTTGTGCAATTTTGTTGCAATAAATTTCATTAAAGATTGAATCTTTGACATTGGTGGTATCTGTAAGGATAACGACATAGCTTTAAGAACTTTCCTTTCCTTTTCCTTTCATAGTCCATTGACAGAATGTTTCTCAGGACAATGTCTGATATTGTAATGGTGATGATGAAATGCCTTAAACTGTTGTTAAAGGGTAGACATAAAGGATTTACCATCTAAAGAGTACCTAGTTAACCCTTTCTTTCATTATCTTTCATTATCATCCCATCTTAAAATCTTCATACATACATACATACATACATTTTTTCTCTTTGAATCATTCCCTTACTGCTGTTGGCACACACAAAAAAACTTGAGGACTGTGCATATTTGGCACAGACTTGGTTCCTTCTGATCATGTAATGATTTGCCCCTAACGATTACGCTCTCATGCGATGAAAGCTGCAGCCAGGCACATTCCTGCTGCGCCTACCTGCCAATCAACATCAGCTTACGCACTTGTCTCACACTGACAGACACGCATCTTTCACCAACATACTCTGGTACTAAGACGAAACAAACAAATCTCTTGCTCACGCTTTGTACTAATACACACACACACACACACAGCCTGCCATTGTTTGTCAGTGAAGATATCCCTACTTTCTCTCTGTCTCAGTCAGAATTCAGCGAGCATCTTACTCATTTTATCCTCCTCCTGCATTAAAGAAACATGATTCATACTACTGTACTATTTTGCCTTAAAATAACAGCTTCAAAGTCATCTTTATGGTACACTGACTTGTAACAGGGAGCATGGCACATCTTTTATTCCCTCTCTGCGCCACAGAACACTTTGTAACTTGTGTTGAGCGGGTACGATCTCCTGCGAGATCTCCGCGGAACGCTTTACAGAACCACATCACACATGGGTGTAGCTCGATATTCAGTCCAGACATCATGGCAGAGGCAAAGAGACAAAAGAGGACGTTGACGGAGGAAGCTAAGAACACTAAGTTTTGAACTGGCTTTTAGTCGTTGGCAAGAGCTTTGCAAAATAAAAGGTTGCAAAACCGACCGCAAGCTGGCCTTCTTGCTGTTGGACTGGTAATATTAGCTAGCTGGTGATTAATCTAAGGGGTAGCGAGATGAGTAAGGGGGTGGGAAAGAAGAAAAATCTTCTTCTGATATTTAGTCATTGATTTCCTTGTGAAATACTGGGGGTTTACCTCGTCAGGCCTCTAAGGGTTACTGAGATGAACCAATCCAAGAGGTTTAGAGGTGAAAATTCTTTGAAAAGTCTTATTTAATCCTGTGACGAGGGATCGCAGGAAGACACCGTTTGAAATATACTGTATGGCCATTTTTACATGTATGTGTATTTCCACAAGCCCCCGCATTATATCTTGACAGATGTCATTTCTCAGCTACTCCCAGATTCAGATACAGTGTGTTGAGAGACCTTGTCAGTAATTGTAACAAGAACAGTTAACATGGAGCAAGACATACGCTGGGTGGTTTCATCTGCTGTGCACCTTACTCTCTCTCAGCTAGTTCGCCATCTGCCTGTCTTCACTGTCCGTCAGTCCATCTGTCTCTCAGCATTGAGCTTAAATGATCTGAACACACAGTTCAGGATCTTTCATACTGAGCTGAGTATCCAGTATCTGTCATATCATCTAGGTGGCTTCACAGGCCACCTGGTCACCACAATCCCAACTATTCCAGCTATGACGCAAATCATGCAGAGATGAGAGAAGAATCTGTACTGATAACACAAAAGGCCTTATTTAAAAAGAGCATTATGTACCGCCGATGTGAAGGAGGAGTGGGGGAAACGAAGGGTGAGTGACATGCTCAATGTCAAATGTGCACTTTTTCAGGTCATGGCTGCCAAAATATTTCCCAAGCCGCATATCTGTCATCAGGGAGACAGGAGGAGAGGAGGGGAGGGAGGGGGAGTGCTGAGAGGATTCGGACTACACAGATTCACGACAGATTCAAACAAGCTGGGCGCATTTGAGGCTGCATTTTTGCACATGGTGCTCGTCCCCCGCCCCCAGTCAGATGAGCACGAGAGACACCAGCGTGGATGATGTCACCGCACAGAGGTATGCTGGGACAGAATTCCACAGTGGCACTTCAAATGCAACACCATGGCGAGACAAAAGCAATCAGCGAGCCGAAGACCCGAGAACAACAGTGACCTGCGGGTGCATTCTAATAAGGGTAATTATTTTCAGAGGTTAAACATCAATCATTTCTCAACATAGAAATAACAAGACTGTACAGGCTTTTTGAGAGCATAAAAATGTTAATAAAAGGTCATTTAAAGTTCACGGTCAAGTTCACTCTTAGTTCAGAACTGCCGCTAGAATCTAGATACTACCTCTTAAACCAGAAATGTCATAACTAAATATCATGCAAAAATACTTGTACAACGTAATGCCTGTTTATAACAAATCTTGGTCATACACATTTCTGAAAATGTTCTGCATGAACTATTACAGATCTCCTGTATATATTCAAGCAATGTAAAGCTGCCTTCATTTCCCATGACCTCCCACCTTACACCCCTCACAGTCTTATAAATAAAACATCAAAACGCTTAAGATACACTTCATACTTTACACACACATGCTCCAGGACCACACAGATTTCCCAGGCAGGGGCTTCCTCAAAGGGGCGACCCAGGCCTCTTTAAAGGGGGCCAGTAAGTCTGTGCTGCGGCCGCTATATCTGTGCTGTGTCATTGCTCACCCCAATGTGTGTGTGTATGTGTGTGTGTGTGTGTGTGTGTGTTAGTGCATTTCATAAAGGGCACCATGGCCTAGGTAATCCCTGTGAGCAGCATGGAAATGGTCCCATGGTCACACTACACACACACACACACATCACAAGACTACAGACACACACTCACACACACCTCTGGTGTATATTTACTCAAGTACTGTACTCAGGTGCCCTTTTGAGGTACTTATACTTGAGTATTTTTATTTATATATGTCTTTAATCTTTGACCAGAACCAGGCTAGCTGTATCCCCCCGTTTCCAGTCTTTATGCTATGCTAGAAGAGAAGCGACTGCTGGCTGAAGGTGAAAATTTACTAATATGATATTCGAGTGGTAGTGACCTTCTAATCTAACTCTCAGCAAGAAGTTGAATAAGAGTATTTCCCAAAATATTGAACTATTGCTTTCAGTCCTGGCTGAGCTTGGCGATACAATAACATGCATGCACTGGCTTTCTGGTACTAAAACTTTGTTCACCACTGCTCCTGTGTTAGAGTGTGACTGGTGGAAATGGGAAAGGTCTATGGACACTGAAGCAAGCACATTCACACAAAAGATCCACACACAAACCTACACTGCAAGCATGCATGATTACACGCTCTTCAATCTGCTTCTGTGGGCGTATGCACGGTAATCCTGATAGCACATCATTTGTAACAGGGTCTCCCGTGTTTAGCCGTGGCGGCCCAGCGTTTACTCAAAGAACACGTGGCCATGGAGGGAAGCAGATGTGAGAACACCAGAAAGCATCATTAGCCTCGCAAACATTTACCGAAGCCATCCGTGGAGACCCTGTCAGACAACAGCACTGCAGACCCTCAGTCAATCATGCTTCCACTGGATTTAGCTGTCCATCCTTCCCCTTACACGTAACCTTTCTCACACTCATATGCAACCTCCTTTTCCCTCTTTTCCAAAAAGGAAGTCAGTGAAAGAAATAACTGGTCTTGTATTTGTTTTTCATGCCTGTCAACCAGTCAGTGGATCTGGAATTACTGCATCTCCATTCTCACCAAGAAGCTACAGTCGAATATTTATGTTTTAGTTTCCAGCTTTGTGCTGGTGGCTTTGATCTACATTTCTCCTGCTTGGCCTTTTGCTCTCTGTGCATGCTTCATGCAACTCTTCCACTCTCACTCCATCAATATTTCTTTTTGTTTCCATTTCTACAGAAGTCCCTGTGTCTGTGTGAGTGTGTCCCCTTTTCCTCTTGCTCTCACCTAAATCCAAATCAATATCACTCCATTAATATTCCACTCTTCTTTTGTATCTTCTAACGTGGCACTCACCTTCCATCTTTTCCATCATTTTTTTATGTGTTACTGCATTGTATTTAACCCAGGTCATTGACAAAGATGTTATTCAATTGTATACCTTTTTACCTGCTACACCTGGTGAGGACCTTGGCTTTGACCGTTTGGCTCCTTTTTTCATATTAATACATCAATTCCTTGAATACGTTTGACCTAATTTTCCCCAAAAAAACACATTTCCCCCCTTTTTTTCCTAACTTAACTCCATTACTAAAGGAATAAAACATAATCATTGTCTTGCACTTTTCTCAGATACTTTCATTTGTCCTGTTATGCTCTCTCTATCATTCTTGACCTTTTTGCCTTTATTATCCTTCTCTCTTCCTTCTTTCTTTCCTCCCCTCTGTAGTGTCCAATCTGGCTTCTACGTCTCTCCTGACGATCCTCCCTAGTACTGTTTCAACACAAACACACACACACCTCGTGTGTGTGTGTGTGTGTGCCCTCCCCTCTAATTAGGCATCACAGGAGGGGCCCGAGTGCTTCTTCCCTCTTGTTAGCACCACTCCCCGGCACTCCTGCTGCAATCCCACCCTGGGACGGATCTGAGGTCAAGGCCAGGGCAGTACAGCACAGACAGAACTAGACGCATGTGCTTAAACCAAAGGCAGAGCAGCTCGACTGCAAGGTTCTGGGGCTTTTGTGATTGGCTGTGTATGAAAAATGTGCAGGCCAGATGATGCACAGAGGGCCCCGGCTGCTGCACATGAAGTTTGAGCTGGCGTCCAGGAACACACAACAGGATAAAACAACAACGCTCAATCACGCTGATTGAGGGGACGTGGGCTCGCTACATATGGAGCCCAAGATGTTTCATCAGAGGAACAGGATGCCAGAGGCTCGGCTTTCAAGCTCCGCAATGACAAATAAACCTCACGAAGAAGGAACAGATACATTCACAAGGGGCTCCAGAGGAAACAGAGAGGGGACAGGGGGCAGCCACCTGCAAAATCACAATAGAGCTGGCTATCTGTGATGGGCGTGGGAGCTACAGAGGCCATTACTGCTGAACTGAACACAAAAGGTCCTTCTGCTGTAATGTTGCCATCTGCTGGCAGATCTTTATCAATGCGTGACATCAGCCAGATGTAAAATCAGACAGTTGTGCACTGTGTGTGGCACAATAAGACATATAACATTTCCCGAGAGCCACGTAAAACCACAAAAACTCAATATGCTTTCTGACACTGTAGTCAGAAAAACATGCCCTCTTGAATACACTCCAGCAACACTGCAACATAACTCCTGTGAGTTATGCCATTTGCTGGCACAGGTCGCTATGGGCAGTCAGTCACAGCATGTTATTAGAATTTGGCATCAAGTGACTGAAATGCTAACAACACTATCAAGTTCCAAAAGATTTTGAAGGGGAAACGGCAAAAGCTATATTCTCCCTTACACATCTTTTCAATTTTCACATGGCCTGTTTTTAAATCAACTCCTGATGTTAAAGAAACGTTTTGGGGAAATACCCTATTTTGAGAGAAATCAATGAGAAGATCGATACCACTCTTGTCTGTAAGCTAAATATGAAGCTAGAGCCATTGGCATTGCTTAGCAGAAAGTCTAGAAACAGAGGGAAACAGTTAGCCTGGCTCTGTCCAAAGGTAGGAAAATATGCCAACAGTACCTCTGAAGCTCACTAATCAACACGTAATGTCTTGTTTGTTTAATCGATACAAAAATGGAACTGTAAAAACAACAGGACAGAGCCCGACTAGATGTTTCCCTCCGTTTCCAGTCTTTGTGCTAGCTAAGCAAACCGACCCCTAGCCCTACCTTCAAATTTGGCATAAAGAAATGAGAGTGGTATCAATCTTCTCATCCATCTCAGAAGGCATATAAGTGCACTTCCCAAGATGTCAGACTACTAATTTCACTAAAAATGTTCCAGAGTTAAATACAAGTCAGGTTTTGTTTATCTGCTGCTTCAGTCGGGGGAGCAAGTGTCTGTGATCACTGGGATTGTCAAAAAAAAAATAGGGGACAAGCTCATCATCTGGAAGTGCTAGCCAGATCTAATTTTATGCATTCTTCACAGGCTTTGTCACATTTGTGAAATCTCTTTTATATATATTTCTGAGTGCTAGACCTAAGCCTAACTATTGGTTTATTGCAAATACTGTTGAAACTGAACTTTCTTTTGGGACTCAACATCCAATTAAAGCTGACATGTCTTGTTCTGTATTGCAGGACCTTTCCTTCATTGGCTCACTAAGAATGGTGTGGAGCTACTTCCTTTTGGCCCGGCTGTAGGGATGCCAGTACTGGAAGAGCAGCAACCCGGTACACCTTAGTCAGAAACACAGGAAACGTTGCTACTGTGCCAGAAACACTAAGAGCACTGTATGAAAAGTGAAACATATTTGCGGGTACCATGGCAATTTATGCAAACATGGGTACCAGTGAATTTTGGCTTTGGATTGAGAGTAACATCACACACATACACTTCAGCCCTTCCACACTAAGCAACCCTCAGTCTCACTCCACATATTAAGCCCAGATGGAAACAATGAGATGAGTATGAAGGCTTTTGCAGTGTAACTGAAAACACTCGGTTTTGTTAACGCACTCCAAAAACTTGCGCTAGCCATCCATCACTGGCCAGATGTTCTCTGAAGCCCTTTCCTTTACTCCTCAAGTGGGACCAGTCCCTCTCAAAATTAATTCACTTCCTATTCCACTTGCGTTCCACAACAAAGACACTCGGGAAACCTAATTGGATAGTTTCTGGTCTTTATTAAAAAAGGCAATCAAGCTGAAGAGCGTGTTTCGGAAAACAAGACATGTTGTTGTTGACGGGCGACCACTTGGGACCATTTGCGCGCCGTGACCCCACTTAATCCTGCCATTAGACCCCAAAGCTTCCCCATCCTGAAGATTTCTCCCCGCTGCATTAAGACTGAGAGGGACCATTTCCTTGAATAAACATCAAAATCTGTTGCTTTTGTGGCTGATTTCCTTTTGAATTCCAGCTGAGTAATTAGAAGAAAGGCATGTAGTGAAGTGAGCGTGGCAGCCATACACTGGGAGGAATTCTGGCAGCGGACATAAATCCATCACATGTCAAAAACCATAAAACTTGATGTTTACTCCCAAAAGGAGAGTCACTTCATTAACTTCAATGGAGATATCTTGTATTAAGAGGTTTAACCTAATACATTCACCTGGCATCTGTGCTGGAAAAATATTTAATGGAACACATTAAATTTAAGCTTTATTTTGGTCAGAATACCAGAATCTTATAAATAACAAAACTCTAACAACAGGAATTACAAGAGCTATGTTGTTTGTTCACTTTAGCTTACACATATGTTGATCAGTTGTAAACAGACAGCTTGACAGATTTGACCCTTGAAAAAGATATTGTGGTACTTATTGGCTGATACAGTAAATTTAGGTATTGGAATCACTGCCTGGGGAGAAAAAGATGGATAGGTGCAATCCTACTTGTAAGACCAAATTTGACAAACTGAGAAATACAGAATCAAGATTTAACACTTTAGAAATATTCAGTTTTTACCAACAAAGAGTGCCAAAAAAAAAAAAATGTAAGCATAAAAAAAAGGATTTGTTTTGCTCTGTTGCCCTGTGAGATGCCGAATCATTATTTACGGGCACTAACCTTGGTGCTCAGGGAGCTGCATGAGTGGCTTTTTAAAGGGCCCAGCCTCCTGCACACACAACCACCTTTAAATCCCCATTCAGCAAAAAAAAAAAGGTAAATACTGTTCTTGGAAGGTTCCACTTTGCTGCACAAATCAAGGCAATAGAGTAAGAGCAACGAGACCCTCCAAGAATCACTCTTGGTATGTCATTATGTCACCCACAAAGGAAGATCTATTCCATTTAGGGTTGGAGCCACAGGCCATTTGGCCCACACACACAAATCACACAACTTCCAACAGCCATGCACACAAATATAGATTCTCATTCTTTAGTTAAACAGAAATGCAGAGACTCTGAGCTAAGAGTGAGGATGAAAAGACAAGGCATAGCCGAGACCCCGGGAGGCAGTACTTGTTGATCCCTGGTCTCTGAAGCAAAGCGCTGGGTCACTCTGGTGTGTGTGAACAGATAAATGTCCAGTGCTGACTCATGCTGCACAGCCACTCCTTGCACAGATGGGAAAGCCTGTCATGACCACTTGAGCAAAAAACCTATTGAGTCATTATTCAGTCTCGCTATGTGACCAAGACACAAAACAGTCAAAGCACCGCAACTTGTCGTAACATAGAAGTCAATGTGAGGGCGTTTCACTTCAAACATTCTAGACGCTGAACAGCTTATGGAGTTGAGTACAGTCATTTATAAAGGAATTTAAGGACTCAGTCATTTATACTCTTCAGATAATCATGAAAAGTAATCAAAAAGGTCTTATATAAGCAGCTTCACACTGACGCTGGGTCCATTTATGTGCCATTTCATGATTTTCTTCCCAATATTTAAACTGTAACATAATCAGGCCAGCACTGGACAGTGGCCTGGAAAGAGTTGCAGAGCCTCGAGCGCTTCTCTGTCACAGACATTCGCTGATTACAGCGCGGACGTGCTCAGCTTGGCTATATGGCAGCCAGTCTGTCTAAAGCCCAAATCACCTTGAAGTGCTATTAGCACCTGTTGTGGTCATTTACACATGCTGACAGTGGCATCCCGCCCCTCTGTTCGAGACCTTAAATCTGTCTGCAGGCCAAACAACTGCTTTGTGTCCCACTTAAAACTCTTGCTCGGCTCTTGCTGTGCAGCATGTGTCAGCTTTTTACACAACTTGGCCTGCATGAATGATGCTTGTGCATGACAGGCCTTAAGGAGATACCATGCAAAAGTATTCAAGTAGTGATTAGTGTGAGCTGAGTGTACCGATTTCACAAGTTTGCTCAATGCGGGACTGATAAGCTTCGACCTTTCAGAGGTCTCTTATTAAATTCCAGGTCTGAGATTGCAAGGACTCAACATTTGAAGGTTGTAAGATATTAATTACATAACACAATAAAAACGCAGCAAATAATTCCACACTTTTTATCACATATTGTCAGTGAGTATTGAGTATTTCAGAACATTTGAATGGTCTCATTTTCCTGTTTATTTTCTTTTTCTTTTACTTTTTGTTGATACCTTATTAAACATCTTTTATCATTTTAGACAAGCTGTGTTGCAATGTTCCTCATCTCATCCACCGTGCAGCAGCCTTGGATCTGCTTCAGCATCAACGGAGGAAGAGGAGGACCACTAAACACTTAATTACATCCCCAACAAACTAAAAAAGTAAAAGTAGAAACAGAGGACATGTAGAAATAGGTGTCTCATTTCGTTTCTCAATAAATTGAGCAAAAACAACATTTTGTTTATTTAGGTGACATGATAGCGGTTTCGTGGTGCGTCAACTTCACAAACTGTCTCAAACTGAAGTGACGCGCCTTCCTCTCAAATGTTCAATGACTGGATCAGACGATGTAAGCTTACCTTGATATAAAAAGCGAGGAGAACCAGTCCAGTCGTCCACAAGCAGCCCCCTTTCATATCTGACGCTGATAAATTCAAAGTAATTTCAAATTGACTCTTGTGATTGCCCGCTCTCAGCCCGTCTGTCCCAGTCACTCAGGGAGAAAGAGGTCTGCTCTCCTCCGCGCGCTGCGCTCCGGCTCCAGTGTACACACGCAGAGGGGGGAAAAGGGAAAAGTCAGGCAAGAACTGCCGAAGACGACATGACACTTCACGGTCACTTCCAGATATTTTGTTCCCCCAGCAAACACGTTGCTGCTAAATTTATGTTTGCATACCAGGCGTGCGTCAGGAAAAGGGGCTCACCCACCTTGCATTCTTAAAGAAACACACTCCCGGGGCCGCTGCGCGCTGATAGGCTGCCCGGTGCACAGACACACGGAGCTTAGTGATGCTTGGTGGTTTTCTGTTTGTGTGTACGGGATGATGGAGGCCACATTTAGGTTAAACAAGACATGCACATATAACTCAGTAGCCAAACTCATGTTTATGTTCATCAGACTGGAGTTTTGGCAAAAGCATTCTACAAGGGCTTGAAACTAATTGTCAAGAGCACATCGCCAAACAGTGACAGGAACACTGTTCTCAACTCAAGTCCACATGTAAGTTCACTGTAACTGAAAGAATTTGGACCCATTTTTTAGGGGGTCTTCTCAGGTTAGGGACAACTTTTTGAACACATGAAGACCAATGATCATTTATTGTAATATGGCACAAAGAACACAAGGAGCTCCGTGAGGGTTTCATATAGACAGTTAAAACTTTGTACATCCTTTGTTTCTTTCAGACAGAGCCAGGCTAGCTGTTTTCACTTGCTTCCAGTCTTTGGGCTTTATGCTAAGCTAAGTGTGTCAATGTGGATTTCATTGTCTCATATCAAGCTGGCTGTGGTTTCTCATCTCACAAATTGAATCAACTAAAAAGATTATCTCAACTTTGGATTCCAATGCTGCTTTGTTAATTACTCACAGAACTGAATTATTATAAGATAAAAACAATCTTCTTCTGCATTCCCCACATGTGGATCTTCATGTGGACTACAGGTACATGGGCTTCAGCTGGAACGTGAACCATAGCTGTTCCCAGGTTGAGGATTTTGCCTACTTTTTCCCAGCTTTATTTTTAATCACAAGTATGAAATGCATTAGTCTTTCAAGTTAGGCGCCGTGCGCTGCCAACCATGTGCCATTTAAGGTCAAGAAGAGTTTTATCTGAATCGAGCCCTGACTGCTTATGAACTAAGATCAACTGGATGGAATGAAACGTTCATACTCTCTTCCTTTGCTGGCATAAGATTGAAATATGCTGTTGTTTCAGATTTACCTTGATGAGACCCATGTCAATCCTTTTCGGCTCCAATGAAAATAGCAATTCTCTGTTTTAGTGAGAATCAGATTTTTTGCGCAATTTAATGAAAGTCTGCATTGTATCTTTAGACATGAATGCCTCCCATATCTCCTAAATGTGGGTCCAAAACAGGTCAAATGTCACACTGACCTGATGCATTTCACTTTTGTGAGTGCTGATAATGAACTTTTCTTAAACAACCTGTGACAGAAAACCTATTTTGTGGTGATTCTATTAATTTTGTAATCAAATTATATTTCTCATTGATTCAATAAGGACCACAACAATTTCCACTTCAGTGAGAAAGGAATTTTGTATTACAGTATAATTGATGGCTATGGTTGGCAACTCCTCTTCCTTTTGATCGCATACCTTCATTAAAGTAAGAGACATTAAGTTCTTTGAAGCTTAGCCCACTGTGGAGGGGCGTTAGGACTTGCTTGTCGCGTTTGAAGCTGTCCAGGGCCACCATAATAACAATGTTCCTACAAAATGTCATCTGTCCTCAGCCAAGCTCAAAGGCCCGAGGGAGATGCCCTTTTAGAGCCACACAATAGTACAGGTATGTATGGTATGAGTTACCTGAGTTGCTGCCTGACACGCAAGCTTGAATTCAGCTTAATCTCTATTAACACACTGAGCACAGGAAAGTAAATGTTTATTTCCCCAAGGTGAGGGGGAAAAAATCTTTACCTGAAGACTGAGGAGGGGCTTGAAATAATTTCCTTGCTCCTTGAAATTCAAAGTCTACCTGCACATGCCACTCATCATGAGAAGTCCAGTGTCTCTGAAATATTTTGAGGAGAACTTTGTTCTTGTTGAACTTTGACCACACCCGGCACCTTAACAGCACAGCAGACACCCCAGCGAGCAGTAGATAATGCTTCGAGACATGAATAGTTTACATTCACTGTGACTAGCAGTGCATAGCTAAGCCACGTCCTCATGTTACAAATGCTGTTGCTCTTATTGATGGACATGTTCACTGGGATCACTCGCCCAAAGCTCCCCATCAGCAGAGTTGCAAAATCACTGCCCCGAGCACAAATGTATTTTTAGGGACTCTACAAGCTTAAATTGCATCTGTCAGTTGTTTGCTCAACAGATCTTACTGGGACTTTGCTGTGTGGGAAGACAAATAATGGGTTGAGGCAGCAGCGAATGACAGTCTTTCAGCTGAGATCTTTTGTTTGTAATGCAATGATGGGCTGGATGCTGAATGCTCAGTGACATTTTACGCTTCCAGGCAGCTACCGCTTATTTACCCTGCAGTTTATGTGCGTGAACACACAAGCACATAAGTGCGACTTTACAAGTGGAAAATAGGGCCGCAGTATGTACAGTACATGTGTTGATATCCTAGCTAAACATACTTGGAGCAGGCCAGTGCCCCCCATATGAGTAACCTAGTTGTCTTCCTTTGGCTAACACCAAACATAGCTGCCTGATCAGTGTTATTTAGCTTGAGAGTCAAAGCGCTGCTTGTCACATGTGTTCAAAAGAGAGCAGGAATTTGCCAGATACCAGCTAGAGCAAATGCCCTTCACAAGACACCAGCAAGCTTGTTTTTGCATTAAATACGCAGCAAACACACTTTGAAATGCATTTTTTTTTCTCCCAAAGCAACTGAAACATCATGATTAAAGAAATAGTTTGGGGACGTAAACTTATTCACTTTCTTTCCAAGAGTCAGATGACTACAGCCAGATGATAGTTAGCATACCTCCAAAGCTCACTAACACTTCTGCTGGTTTCCTGGCAACCACACGGTGATAACACAAATCAAGGAAGTCACTGCAACCGGAGAAGAAATAGTCCGGCATAAAACCCCCACCTTAAATCTCAACTTGCCATTTTTACTCTTTGATTGTTGTAAAAAAAAATAGGCAAACAGGATATAAGGTGTTAATTAGCTACATTTTTCTTTGGACTGAGCTAGGCTAGCTGTTTCTCACTGTACCCAGTCTTTACATTACGCTGAGCTAAGTGGCTGGTGGCTGCAGCTTCATTTTTAGACCACATATATGAGTGGTATCGATCTTGTCATCTAGCTCTTGTCAAGAAAGCGAATAAGCATATTTCCCAAAATGTCAAACTGTTGTTTTAATATAAAGTACACAGTGTTGCTGCGGCACCTTGTTATGGCTTCCAGTCCCCCTGGCATGCAGTTTACCACCACTTGGTTGCCTTTCTCGTCTGTCCCTGATTGCCTTTACAGCTCTGTGGAATTTGGCACACTGTCTGTATGTGTGTGTGTGTGTGTGTTTGCACGTGTGTCTGCTCATGCTTGAGACTCTGGAGGAAACGAAAGCTCTTGCCATAGCCGGGCCACAGTTTCCCGGGAATGCCCGGCTTGCTAAGGGTACAGTAACCTGTCTGTCAGCGCAGATCTGTTTCAGCTGCAGGCATCGTGTTCTGTCAGGCATGTCATGTCCATTGCGTGCTGTCTCAGGGCATCACGCCACAACCACCAGTCAGAAATGTAGACACTGGGCACAACACTCTTCACACTGTTGCCAATGATCAGTCAGCTGTCTGAGAACCCAAAGGCATAATTTTGTCTTTCTTTCTTATGGGAAGTATCTCTATACAAATCCTAGCTTACAGCTAAAATCAAATATGCTGTTGATGAATATTCACAAATGTACCGAAACTATTTAGCGTTCTACAAATGTACATTTCTTTGTGTGTGTTTACATTTTGAATATTTTCATTAATATTATTTCAATTCTGTTTTGGTTACCTCATTTAGTTCATTGTATTTGTATCTTAAATGTTAGATACGTTAATATTAGTAAATAAATCTGTGATTCTTAATTTTAAACATTTTTACTAACTCCAAATAAATTGTCTTCTGACTTACTAACAGCAGAAGGCTGTCTCGGTTTGTGGACTTCGAGCGCTTTCCCAACAATCACACTCTGTTCTGTAGCTACTGCAAATGTGAAGGTTTTTTACAGAATTGTTTCTACAGATGTCAAAAAGTAAAGTTTGGGTCTTAAGTGCAGCATTGTCCCCTCAGTGGATAATCTTGAACTTTTTCCTGTGTTGTATGAATCTCATCAGTTAGGTAAAACTTTTAAAGTCAGGTGTTCCGTAAGGCTTTTGGGGGGATGCCAATAAATGTGTGCTTGATATTATGTCAGTAAATCACAATGTATGGGACTCATCTCCTTAATTTCCTGGAATATAAAAAAAAAACAAATTGTTGGATGGAGATGGCAAGCAACACTTAAGCGTTCGGCTCCTGCCTGTGTGTGTGGTTGCTTCAAATGTCAGCATCTTGTACACTGGCTACCCATTGAGACCACCTGGGCAGAGGTCTGGTTGGGTGCATGTCTTCTGTTGACAGCATGTGTGTGTGTGTGTGTGTGTGTGTGTGTGTGTGTGTGTGTGTGTGTGTGTGTGTGTGTGTGTGTGTGTGTGTGACAGAGAGAGAGACAGAGAGGGAAAAGACAGACAGATGGGGCCCGCTGTCAGC
>JAVQJD010034622.1:0-24919 GCA_036023655.1 Nannoperca australis | reverse complement strand
CTTGACTCTATTTTCTATTCATTTCACAACGTATGGTGGTGAATAAGTGTGACTTTTCATGGAAAACACAAAATTGTTTGGGTGACCCCAAACTTTTGAACGGTAGTGTACATACATACTTTCAGACATTTAAAACCAAAGTGAGGTGCTAAATGCAGTGCTGCATTCAGATTACCAGTGAATCTGTAGCCAACTTTCAAGTTCTTTGACGCAGTCATAATTTTGAATTAGTCAAGTTAATAAAGTTTACATTTCTCTAACATGCATTGATCCAGGAGAGGCCACACACATCATTTTGTCTTATCTACTACAAAATACATGAATTAATTGGTAAACACTTCCAAACCTTCACAACTGCACACAAGTTAGCAACTTCTACACACAAAAACGCTCCTCCTTTCTGGTGAAGGGAAAAGGGATGCATGGATGGGATCTAATGTAGTAAAAGGGAGGGTAGCTTGGGCTTTGTGTGTGTGTGTGCATGTACACATTAGTACACATTTGCATTGAATGCAAATGTTGTGCGTGTCAGATCAGATCAGATCTGACACGTGACATTTCACATTCAAATTGCAAGGGAGCTACTGGTCATCATAAAGACAACTAAGGGGATTCTACTGCAGGTAAAACTTAAATGAAGTGAAATAAAAGTAACCCTGAGTCAGGGAGCTTCTTCTTGTTGTTGCTGTAATAATAGTGCAGGGCAGGAGAGGACATGTTCCTGGGTCGGCTACTCAGGCTGGGACCAGAGCCCGCTGCATTGGCTATTCTGGAGACAGGAGAAAGACTGGGTCAGATACGTCTCTCTCTCTCTCTCTCTCTCTCTCTCTCTCTCTCACACACACACACACACACACACACACACTAAAGCATGAAGAAATCCATTCCTATGCTATTTGACATTGACATGTAGATAAACAGAGAATGAGTCGTTTTTTAAATGTTTCTGATAGCTAATATTTTTTCCATTTGACCATGTATTTAGTCGTACTCCCACCTTTTTAATCAAGTCAAGGCAGAAAAGTTTATAAGACAGCATTTGGATCGTGATGTGTCACTAATAAACACACTTTACTGATAACCATATTAATGGAAACATTGCAGGTGAGCTTTAAAGCAAGTTTCACCTAATGGGTGGTGGTAATGCACCCCAGCTCATAGATTCCCCTCCACGCCATGTTGGACAATGACAAAATCAAAGCATCAGTTTTGCACTTCTGTTTACTTGTCAATGTTTGATGAAGGTTTTACATTCTGCTGTTTCTATCATCCTCAGCGAGAAAACCTGTGAAAATGTCATAAAGACGACGGGTATAACTGAAGTCTAGTAGATGTGCTAATGAGGTACAACAAATGTACATTGCAGCAGTCACGTGGTCTGTGTGTATCTACAGCCTTTGTCAGTGAACACACCTGACAAACCTGACATCACCCACAGCAATGCTATTTATTCAGTTTAACAAAGCACCAAATGACCAATACCAAGAGCTAAAAAAATAACTTCGTTTGAAGAAATATATGGTTTGTAAATGTGAAAGTCCCAATCCATACTTGCATTAATGTGCCCTCTGCTGAAACAATATCCAGCTTTGCTTTTCATAAGTGATTATAGACTATAAGAACTGAAAGCCTCTATATGTGGCTTGAGGCTACAAAAGGAAATAGGAACTGAAACAGCTGTATTTTGAATGAATGAATGATGATCAACAAGTCAGATTCTTCTTCAAGTTAAATAAATTCTGGATTGGGGCTTTTACACAAGGACAAAATAGACGCACTGTTTCTCTAAGTAGCACTGAGTATCTACAGTCACCTACAGTATGTTAGCTGATAAAGTGTTCCAGTTAGATGAGGTGCTCAAGGTGCCCAAATCAGAATTATCACATAGTTTCCAGAGTGAAATGAACAAGTGTTATTAACATTAGTACTAATCAAATGAAAACGGTGTGATAAAGGACCACATCCATATATCATTGAGGCTCAGACCAACACAGTAATTAAGTAGTAACAAAAATCTATTAAAACTTGAAAAGTTCTGGGTTTTTTCTTGGAAAACTTTGTACAGAATCCATTGTTTGAGCTCCTTGATGACCCCTACAGTCAGACCTGGGTCTGATAGATGCAAAAGCATGTGAATGCATGCTGCTTGACCCAGGTGTGACATTATCAAAGCATTGGTTATGTTAGCGAGGGAAGCAGTTGGCGAGCAGATCAGGACGGGGTAGGTCTAACCCCGGTGCAGACTGTTTCCTCCGGGCCTGGCTGTAATATAAATGCAGGGAGGGAGAGGAAAAGGTCTTGACACGGCTGCTGAAAGGCCTCGGAGGTGGACCCACTATTGTGTCTAGTCTGGGAGAGAAAGGGGACACACATGCACATATACAGTACACACACACACATACATGGGTTAATTTACACTTAAAAGGATTATCTGTAGAGTGAAAACCCCTTTAGCACTAGTAGGTACTGCAGCAACATTGACGGTGACATCCACTTGTGCAAATCCTTGGTAAAGAATAAAAACTTTTGTAAAGAATAATTAACAGTATGGTAAAAATACTAAATATGAAATGATTTTAAAATGGGTGAAAATACTGCCTGAATGTGTAGAGAATGATGATTTTTAGACAGACCAGTTCTGTGGGATTTTCTGTTTTTAGTGTGTGTATGTGTGTGTGTGCGTGTCCTCACCTAGTCTGAAGGCTCTTGATGCGACAGAGCATGTCCAGGTGTCCCGCAGAGTACTGCTCTATGACATCCTTCACGTCGTATGGACGCAATGTCTCCTTAAACTTCTTTTTTGCCACGTGGAACTTCATGATCCTACAACACACACACAATACAAGCACAGAGAGGAAGGATGGTTGAAGTAAACAACATAGTCAATAAAAGCTTGAAAAATAAGGATGTAATTAGTACGACCAACCACTAGATGGTAGCAACAACTCCTAAACCCACACAGCAATCCTCTTTACGATCCACTTGTCAACCTTTTTTTGAGCGATATAAAGAAAACATTATCAAAATCTCAAATACCTCAAAGAGTATCTAACGGGAAACCAAAGTTTCCTGGTTCTCTTGTCAAATCCATAACAATCAAAATGAATGACTTAGACACTTGAGTGTTATCCTCTTTCTTCTTCTATTTGGTGAACAGAGCCACTGCTGGGTGAATAACATTGATACAGGTAAGGGAATCTGTAAACTTGGTGCATTTGGATTCCCAGCTGTCTTCAGCTTTTCTCCAGTTGCCTGTTTTTCTCACTGTCTAAATGGAAACAATGGTGACAGATGACCCTCTGTAATAACAGCACTGACAGGGGAGGGGGTGTCCAGCCCTCAACCCGACACCCTGGGAAAGCTCTGGGCTCCGCCTGCCCATGGAGGAGGCCTGCTGGGTGGGCAGGCCGGCCGGGGTTGCATGGTAGTGATGATCTGTGTGTGTGTGTGTGTGTGTGTTTGTGAGTGTAGAGAAACAGAGGTGCTTGTGATGGAGAGGGCTTGATAGACTTCTGTTCACTAGACTGAGTGACTTGATTTCCAGAACAAGTGGAGTAATGACCAACTGGATGTTATGACCAAACCATCAGTTAGTAGGCAACATCGCAAAAAAGACGGGTCCAAAAAGATTCCACTGGAAATAATTAAATAACTTGTACTCTCTGTTGCAATGATAAAAACTACTTATTTCCAATTTGGATAAAGTTGGATGCACCTGACACCCACACTGTGTACAGGTCAGGTGTAGCTGGAAGAGCTACCTTACATTACAGGAAATGTTACTGAACAACTAAACACAGAGTACTAAAGATACCACTGCAGGTAATCACAGCCAAATACATTACTGAGGATTATTGCAAATATAAATACATAAAGACCTGATGTGTTTGTTATAAAAAACAAAAAATGTATAGCAGCTATTCATTCTAAGTGTGCAGATGGGACAGCTTATTTATAGAAAATAAATTGTGGTCGATATGGGCAGCATCTGTACTCTCTGTACCTCACTGTATGTGTTGAGAATATTATCAACAGTTTAAATAAATATTTAATTCCATATATTAAATCACTTAAAGAGCCTAAAGCCTTGTGGTTGGATGAATTCTATGTAAAATGGGTGATTTAACTGTAGAGTAGGTAATACAGGAGGAAACATACTTGTTGAGATGAAAATGTTAAATTAGTCAGAAGCTAATGACATTAATGGAGGAGGATCAGTGGGCGCATCACTGCAAATCATAATGACCGTGGCTTGGTCTTTATCTTGCATTACAATTTCAGACCTTTTATTTGTGATACATTATCTCTCACCCTTTCAGCCTTTTTTAACCTGACAAGGAGAATCCAGGAAACGGCTAGATATTTGTCTCGTGTGTCGTGTGTTTGTCTCATGGTCAGATTTAGACTGTATAAAATCAGGACAGCAACATCTGAATTCGTATTAAACTGCAGAAAATTACAGCGACTATGGACATTGAACATTTTCACAATGAAAAATATGAAGAGGGTGAGAAGAAGCGGCGAAGTGAGAGAATCAGTTGGCGCCAGTTGGATAAACATTCGCTCACAGGGTGCCGGTGCCAGTGTAAGAGAGCAGGGTCTGCTAAAACACACACCCACGCACACACAACAAAAAACTTCTGTGCAAGGCTGCTCACAACCCCCCGCAGACAAACCCTCCAACCGGCAGCAAGTCATTTAGATAACGAGAGAAAGACGGAGCAAAAGGAGAAATACATTTAAAAAAGCTTTGCTTGAGGGAACAAAACATCATGGCTGAATGTATGTTTGCTTCATACGCAGTCACATGGATATTGGAGGGAAGAAAGACAGGGGTCATAAGTTATATTATGGATTCAATTCACTCCCAAGAGGCTGTGAGGGGATAGAGGAGCAGAGAGGGCTTTAACCTAAACACTGACAAATCCAAAAAAATAAATAAAACATGTTTATAACCTTCTTCCACAGCCATACTTTGTGATAAACTAAGTTGTTTGAGTGTATGACACCACAGCACAGATATACAGTAGTTTATTGACTCTTTATATTATAACAGTGCCTCCTTCTTCCTCCGTCATTCATGTCCTGCGCACTAAATTATTCATGAACGTTTCAGTCAATAGTTACAGAGCATAAACAGCCTATAAAGAAAGACAGAGGGCCAATCAATCAATAGGACATGTGACCTGACATCAACAAGAGCTAGCCAATCATAAAAGGAGAAGGCAATTCAGTGACATCACCAATTGACAGGTAACTCTTGAGTTCAGCGAGCTGTCACTGTGCTTTCAGAATAAATGGACACAAGTGAGGGAAACAAGCCTTAAACAGGGGAATTTAAATGTGTCTAATCAATAAGATGACCTTTATCAGTTCCAACAAGTCCCAAAATGCAGAGAAATAGATTGATACCAACAAACAGTCTCACACAATCAACAGATCATCAGCAGATAGCTAAAGTTGCTCTTAGACATCAAATCATTGATGACAGTTAAATTATTCAAAACAAATCAAGAAATCAAGTATAACATTGATACCACTCTTATGTGTGTACGGTAAATATAAATTTACAGCCGAAAAATTAAGCTGTCTCGTTTGTTTAATCTGTGTGTAAAAACAGCAACTTGTAGTTTTACGGGTTAGGGTCATGTTATGTTATGTGCCAGACTATTTCTTAGCCACAGTAACTTCCTGGTATGTTGTAATCACCGTGAGGTTGCCAAACACCCAGCAGGACCCTCCAGGAAGTCACAGCTCCTGAACAAGAAATAGTCTGGCAGCTGTTTCCCCGTCTCCTGTCTTTATGCTAAGCTAAGTTAACTGGCAGCAGCTTCATATCTACCACACATACATGAGTGGTATTAACCGTGTCATCTAAATCTCACGAGAGCAAAAGATTTGGTGATTTAAAGGCACTTTTGAATCAGCTTAAAGACCTGGAACGTGCAGTGTGACTGTAGCAGGAGCTCACCTGACAGCTCTGATGACAGCCTTGAGAGGAGCCGACAGATCCTCCACTGTAACATCGCAATGGCAGCCTCTCTCATCAAAGGAATCCTCTGCAGTCATGCCTGTGTCCACTGAGAGAGACAAACGGCTGCTTCATCAATAAATGTGACAGGAATCTCCAAGAATGTTTCAAAGTGATACTATTTTGGCTTTTAGGAGGTGAACATTTATGCCCCGCTTGGATGGGATCTTTAAGAATGGGCAGCGTTTTGCCGGCTCAGCTATGTAAGGTGAGAGAAGAGGGTGCTGTATATATATCCTTGATACTGCCAATAATTACGAGAGTGGGAGACACAGACAGAAAGACAAGAGAAAGAGCAAGAGAAAAGCATAAGGGAGAAGATGGAAAGAGTGAATAATGAAATATATATGAGAGGATATAAAATCAGTTCAGATAATGGGAACAAGAAGAGAAAGTGCTTTTAAAAGAGTCAGCTATTTCATATATTACTTTACGGTAGGAGTTTCTAGAAGTGGGAGGAAAAACACGAGTGCACAACATACTGTATACATGAACTAATTTAGGTCATAGCTATAAATTCATGAATGCTCCCTTCAAAACAGGAAAAAGCAAGAATTTAGATTTAAAGTACATAAGGCCTTTATAAAAGTGTATAATTTAAGATTGTTAAATGCAACATAACAAACCATAGCCAAAGTTAAAGCATGACATTCATCATCCTACATATCTAGAATGTAGAGAGAGTCGAAAGTTTAGAGAATATAATTTTAAAAGAACTGGCTGTTCAGACAGCCACTGGCTTCAGTTAATCCTAGTATAATAACAACTTTCTGTCTCACCCAAATAACAATATACTCAGCTATCTAATAAGCGTGAATGGAGTGGAGTGAATTTCTTCCATGAAAAGGTTGTTTTATTTTTGGATGTCCGGTCCCACCAACAACCTGAATATTAAAAAAACAGTTAATACTTCAAATAAAATTTTCAGGGGCTTTAAACCTGAATATCTGGGGAATATCCGTAGCTCTAATAATTGTTTTTATGAATTCTTGTTGTTGTTTGACTTTTAGCTATATTTGTTTAATTGAGGTGTTTTTTGTACGCTGGTTTTGTGATCACATGTAAGGACTGAGTGCAAATGTTCTCTCTTGAAAATCTAAATGAGACCACCTGATTAAGCGCTCAACATCCAGTGTTTCTCCCCGAGAACACTTTAGATTCAGCATATTGACATGGTATTTTGAAAACATGGCCCACTGTCGGGTTCGATGAGGTTTAAAAGATTAAATGAAGTTGCTGAAAGTATACGGTATAAAATGTCATACTGTACTGAAAGGGGTAATTTGTCAGATGTGTTGGTTTCCATTTAAAGTAAAGCAGAAATACACGGTCTCACTCACCATCTGGGACAGCATTGCGAGTCTGGCTCTTCAACCTCAGAGATGGCCTAAAGCGGGTCCGATCGTTGAAGCTCCAGCTCTTCTGCACTTTGGCCGGGCTCCCACCCATCAGCTCGGTGCCTCCCACCACCTCGTTGCCAGGGGAACAGCGCTGGCGATCGTTGATGGACGTCTGCCTGCTCTTCATGCTCTGACCACGAGGACTCGCCATCCGGACCCGCTCCTTAAAACTCAACTTCTGACTGCAGAGAGGGAGGGAGGAAAAGAGAGGGGGAAGACGGAACAGGATGGAGGGATGAGGAAAGAGGGAGAGAGGAGAGACACACATTCAAAGAAGCAGAGAGAAAGTTTTGAGGGAGCAAGATTGATGGAAGTGATGATGCAGAGACAGATGGATGGGGAGACGGAGAGAGAAAAGGTGAGAGAAATTGGGGAAAGTGATTTAAGGACAGAGTTGATAGACAAAGAGAGAGTGTGGCAGAGGTTGGGGTTGACAGAGAGACACACACAGACACAAGGAGAGAGAGAAAAAGGGATGCTGTCAACACTTATTTCCCCTGAGAGAGTGAGAAGAGTTCAGAGCGCAGACACAAGGCAGCGTTCTGTCTTTTCCTTCAGCCCAAACATCATCTATCCAACTGACATGCCCAAAAACACCAGAACACAGCCAGACCGCCTGCCAGGCCACCAAAACAAACCCTCACCCGATCCACTGATAATCTGTTCATCTATTCTCTTCTACACAGAGTTAATCAGATTTTTGAAGGCGATATGTGAAGCCTGGCAGCATTAATACATCATCACCACATCACCTAATTGTTCACTGTAGTTAAACCATCATCTGATAAATCGAAAAATATTGTAACTTCTTATAAATCCTATTATATTACTATCAAACCATATTATTAATAGTCTTATTATTAATCTGTGCCTTCCTCTATCATTTGATTTTAGTCAGTTTAAATGAGTAACGCACAACATCAGCCACTTTATAAAAATGTAGTCAATAAGACTCACTACAGTAAACTCTCAAGTTGCTAAGGCAAATAGACCAGCATGCAATGCAGCAGACCAAGGAGAGAGAGAAAGAAAGAAAGAGAGAGAGAGAGAGAGAGAGAGAGAGAGAGAGAGAGAGAGAGATGCAGGTTCCAACACATTTTCCATGCCACAGTTTCACATTTTTTCCAGACCTGTGTCTCACCTGAATTTCAGCGTTTTAATCCCTTTTAATCACTTCAACAGAAGCAGGGTTTTTTTTGTATACATATTCCAAAACCTTTTATTTTTATTGATTTGCCATGATTTCCTTAAACCTAGACATGTGCAACATTTTCCTTACTTTCCCAGACTCACAGGAACCTTATTTAACACCTTGCTGCACGTGGCAATACATTTTCACCAATGTTCAAGGCAGCAGAAAATACTGTTAATGAGCAACACAGTCTGCTCTGAATCTGCTGTTTCCTGTACACTTTCCCCTCATACTGAAAAAAACACTGTTTCTTAAAAAATGCGATGGAGCTGAAAAGATCATTTAATAATACTTTCATGTATTTCCATTCTTTGTATCTCTGATGGCTTAAAATGACTGAAAAGAGTCAAGAGTGAGTGAAGCGAAGCAGTAATGCACGTAGCATGCAGTAAAACAGCTCATATCTAAATCTGTGTACTGATGTGCATATTTGTTAAGCGAATTAGATCATTTAAGATAAACCGGGTCCAGCCCCATGAATTGCTAATTTGGTTTCCATTTCTTTTTCCTAAATTGTCATGAGACCATTTAAGTTTTTGCACCTGATGGGACTATAGCATACATATATAGCAAAACTTCTGGTCCCAAGTATCAAGAAATCAGATGTTATTCACGAAGAAGGTAAACAAAACAAAAGATATTCACGTGGCTGGATGAAACATAGAATAAAGGGGAATTGAAACCTTGTATTTTTACTTTTTACTCCGATCTTTTGTTTACTCATCGAGCTCTCTCTTACTGAGAAATTTCCCAAAATTGACTCACATTTTTTTTTCTTAGATGACAAACTATGAAAGGATCTTTTTGGTCTTTGTAAAATGATGGGGGCTTTAAAAAGAGGGGGCAATCGTTTAACTACACAAGGCAGTAAAATCTGGAGCATTTTTTCCCTTAAACTTTAAATTCATTTCTACTTTTGGTGGAATTCCCCTTTAATTTGTAACAGTAACAAAGTCTTGTTTGCATTCGGCAGGCAGCAGGCAATAGTAGTCGGACAAAGACCTTTGATGGATAAAAGGGATTAGGGAGGGAGGTAAGAAGGAAGTTTTCCTTCATGCTATTAGTCAGTCATTCCCACAGGTTATTGGGCTAAGGGCATGAGCAGAGAGGATGCTGGGTAGTACTGTACAGTAGGTACCTCCTACATTTCCGAATATACCTTCTGAAGAGTCTCCCACTACTTAGACCCTTACTAGAGCGAAGGAGCGAGAGACGGATGGAGGAGGGAATGGAAAGAGATAAAGGAGGAAGCATATTAAAAGAGTTCAGCAGAGGAAGTAGAAGAGAAATTCTCTGCTGTCAATATTGATGCAAAGTAAACACAGAGAAAGGGCAGGGGACATATTTTTAAGGAGGACGGGAATGAGTGTGAAGGGATGTAGTGGAAGGTAAACCCACTTCAATTCTGTTTTCCCTCGTTCGGGGATGACAAATATATTTTTGATGTTGTGACGCACACCATATTGGTGTCATCAAACTAAAAGCTGTAGCCAGCTTTAAAGCATTTCTCTGCACAAGTGCAACCTGGACTCTAGCTTTTCTCCAACAAATTTGACCAAACTCTCGCCAGATGCTTCAATGGGAAACTACTTAACATTTTGCGCTGGCTCTGCAATTATGTACGAAAGCTCCATATCATGTCTTTTCAACACAGTGATTGTTCTGTGACATGCGGTGAACACATTTCCTAACTGTGCGCCTGCAGTGCTGTGTAAAGTAGTCTGGTGAAGAAAAAGAAAACATCTAGCTGTATTGATTTAATTTGCTATTGTTGAAATGAAATCTGGTGTGTTTGCCAATTTAGTCTAGTATGCTTAATTTGGTGCAAATGCTGTTATCTGAGCCCTCTTGTGGACTAAGCAGCACTTACAAGCAAATGTAAGTGCAGCATTTGGGAATAATTTGGAATAAATCTCAAGTCAACTATAGGTTTGAACAAACCCTCAAACTGTGTTTAAACTTCACTGTACCAGGAGGCACAGATACATCACACACACCTGCCTACACACATAAACTCCAGATTAAACCCCCATTATCCTGTATTTCATGTTGCCCTTCACTGCCAATCCAGAACACTTACACTCAGCATGATGTCCGCTGTAGTGCTTTGCGGTAATGTTTACTACTGCTGGTGTTTACAAGTCTGCTTAAACGAAAACCACCAGCCGTTTACCGCGGCACCTACCGCCGCCGAGCAGCCGACAGTCTGTTAAAACCACTAATAACACAGTTTGTTGTGTGTTCTCTTGGTGGAGGGCGGACATGCAGAAAAGAAACAAGTGTCATAAAAGTGTGCATAATTATGATTTCACAAGTGTAAGTTGGATTTGCTGTAACAAAAGTTTCTAAGAAAGGAAAGCATAATTAAACTCAGCGCTTTAAACAGAGGGATATGAGGGGGATGGATGTTGCTGTGGATGCGACAAAGCCTAATTAAATGTTGTTTTGTTTAAGGATGAGAAGCAACTTTGTTTGTGTGTTTAACTGAAGAGTATAAACTTATTCTTTATTTGTGTGTGTGTGTGTGTGACTAAGACGCAGGCGCTGGCTCAATATAAGCCCCCCAAATGTTGCCAAAGAAGTGCTGCGCTGTAAAAACTATACTTGCATAATTAAACTCACAAATCTCTCTCTGTCTTCTTCCCCTCTCTGAAATCCCCTATCTCCCCTTCCCTCCCTCTCATAACCCCCTTTTTTCAACTTCGCTCTGTCTCTCCTAGACTTGTGTTTGATGAGTTATATAAATACCATCCCAATGGAAAAAGTGCGTCATGGTACAGACATGGTACAGACTCCTGTCTTTGAAGGCCTGTGTGCATGCATACATACACACACACACACACACACACACACACACACACAGCCCATCACCCTTCCCTGCCTGAGAGTCAAGTGCTGAGGGAGAAACGCTAGTGAAAGGAGGAGGAGAGACAAAATCAGAGATGGAGACGTAAAGGAAAAGTGAGGACGGAATATAAAATAAAGAACAGAGAGGAAAACTGGAAAAGGCAGGCATTCATTTAAGTAGCAGTCATTTTGAAAGTAGCTCTGTTTGTACTTTATTTGCTGTAAAGCTTCAGTCTACCTGTGTATGATGTAAAACACGACTGTGTTCAAATCAACAACTGCACTGCGCTTCATCACATCAACCTTGTTATTGCACATAATTATCCCTTTATTTTGTGTTTCATAGCACTGCAGTGTTTGTTTTTCTCCTCCCGTTACGGGTACAACATCATCATAGCTTTGACCAGGTCATACTGGTTAAAATCACCAACACAAGTCAAAACAACATCACAACCGCCTCCATTTTCTCCAACTTTGTTCAAAAAGGTACGCAATAGTTCACTAAATCTATTAATCAATAAACCAAGCAGCTAAAAAAACAATAAATCAAACAAGTCACAACCTTTTGATGGCAATCACTAACCACTACCTATTACCTGGTAAATGTCAATAAACAAATCTGAAGTCAAACAATGAATGAACATAAAATAGACACAGTTTCAAAGATGTAATGACGAAACAACAGGAATATCATTTCATCAGAATTGCATTGCATGTTGAGTGTGTGTGTGTGTGTGTGTGTCTTTAGGAGAATAAGCTGAGAGTCATACAAACCTGTAAGTAGTCTCACCCTGCTCTTTCCTTCAAGGGTTAGTGGGATGAAGAGGAGGAGACAAAGGGAGAGAAATAAGTATTCCAGCAGATTAAAATAGCATTATACAGACATTTTCGCTAATAGACATGGGCGGCATCAAGCCAAAGGGAAAGACAAAGAAAGAAACTTTAATTCAACGGGGTTTGTTACTTACAAGCACATGCAAGCTATGGCCATGCTCAGTAAGGGTGAAGCGTTAGCTGAAAGACAGACGCTGAAATCAGAAAGGCTGAGTAAGGATCTAACTCTGTGTATACTGTGTGTGTGTGTGTGTGTGTGTGTGTGTAAAAGCAGGAATGGTAATCCACTCTCTGAACACTGAATTTTGTGTGGAACCCCCTTTAAAAACTGGGCCTGACCCGAGCCCAATCAGCATTTAATAAACATTTATAAAACGTTAACAATCTCTGAATTAATCATCATTAACAAAATACGTCAGCAAGCTCCGTTGTGCCACCTAGGAAGACATTTTACTGTTTCAGTGTGAAAAGGCTATTAGAGATCATGCATGCTAAGCAAACCATCCCTGACTGGGAAAAACAAAAAAAAAGGTAAATACAGGTACGCTTATGAGAGAATGGTTGCAATGCTGAAAAGAGTTGAAGCTACACCGATGGAGATGAGCAGCTGAGGAGGAAGGGATGAGGAGAAGGGCTGAGCAGCAGCGGCCATGTTTGTAAGTCTGTAAGTTGTTACCTACTTGGCGGGGCTGCAGGTATGCAACGCCTTCAAATGAGGCTTCCAGGTAGCAATGGAAACCGAGTTCTCATCAGCAGCATAACTACGCCAGACACACTACGTGCAGAGTCGACAGGATATATAAAAATGATAAATGAAACAATTAATGGGGTAAAGTGTGGGAGGAAAGAAACGGGGTGAGGGAGGAACGTATAAGTTGAGTAGAATATAAGAAAAAGGAAGGTGAGGAGAAGGGAGGGAAAGAAAAAGCTGATTAGTTTTTTGGGGGTAATGCTGATGCATTGTGGTTGGGGGGTTTTTTCGTAGGGAGGTGGGGGCGGTGATGGTGTTGCTGGTGGAGGTGGTGGTGGTGGGGATACATGCCTGAGGGGGGGGAGGGCACTTTGGTAGTGGTGCCAGGTGGCTCTGAGGTAGGAACGAGCGCCGTCGGTGGAGTACAGACGCCAAGCCGCCTGGGTGGGGGAGGGAGCAGAGATGGACACGACGCACACACATTCATATGGACACACACACACACACACAAACATGACACAGAAGGGCAATGGCACACACATGGTGAGGAGAAAAAGCGACTGAGATATGTGAACATGTAACATAAACAGGGCGTTTCAGGGGACGTAAGCAGCTGGCAGCCATATCGGAGGTCCTGAATGTGGCCATGAAGAGAGGACTATGTTTCCACACAAACAGCCTTGTTGATCTGACATAATGCGATGGGAACTGATCATGTCATCACACAGGGCTGTGACTTGGACATGTTCAAATCCAATCTGACCACAGTCTTTCTCAACATTAACTGATACTTATACTGTAATGTTCACACACGTTTGTCGGTGCGTACGCGCTGCATGTACAGTATAGCCTGCATGGCACATACATTTTGGGCTGCACACGGGTCACGTAACCCTCATTTGGAATCAAATGTGTCGGCCATACTGCAATAATGAGCCACATCCACCACAATCATTTTTGCAGGTTGTTTTCTTTACATCTTAAAACCATTATTTATTTGCAGACGACTGAACCTCCTCCATGACGCCAGGTGTGGTTACAAGATTTGTGACTGGAAAGCCTTAATATAAACATTTTACACAGACAGGGTGGGAAATTAACACTGGCCACCTGCCAAATGCTGGTCGATTTTGGCTGTCGGTTGTTATTCTACTCTAGAGACCACTTTAAAGTCAATCTTGTTCTAAAAATAGGTAAAATAGTTATTGCAGCAGGTGAAATTTCGAAATGACCAGCTGCTGAAGCTTGAAGACAGTGCTAATATCCTCCTGCCCTGCTTACAGACACACACTCACACACACACACAACAGACGGTGGTTTAAAGCAGGGAGAGCTGTGTGAGATGGGGGAGTGAAGTGACGTACACAATAGTAATGTCATCTACATATTTAACACATCAAAGCTGCATCCAAGTTTCCTTTTACCTGCTGAGGAAAATGTTATGAGTTTGGCAGACAACAGACAGTGACCAGGTGCTTCATACAAAGCCAATAAAGTAGAAACAAGATCAAAACATGGGATTAATTGCTGCCTCGGTGGGTTATTTAGGATCAATTGGGCTCCAACTGGTCTTTATCAAACATAGCAACTGATACGCATTGATAACAGGAAGGACAGAGAAAACAACGTATGGATTTAATTCATTACACACATAAATACGTTTGAAAATATCTCACCAATTTCACAATGAGATCTGTGAATGCAGCGACACGTGGTGACACAACCAGACAGGTTTTAAATAAATTCCTTTACCCAGATCATCTAAACCACTTATTTGGAAGTGAAAACAAAGTGAATCCACCCACACTGTCCTCTCTAATAAACCCCTGTTTATAAAGCACACACGTCCGTCACTAAGTATTGCAGGTCAAAGCTGAGCGAGGAGGAAGTAGCTGTAACGTAAGTTTATCACCGGTTGCTGTCAACAGATGACAAGGTGTCTGCGACGTTGTGATGCTTCACTTAAACACATGATGTAAAACTGCACACAACACCTGGTGATAAACAACACACTCAGGGTGTTGAGTGAAATTCATGGTTTCCATTATTTACACCCTGCGGTGCCTTTTCCAGTGGTGTGATACTATGATCATCTGATAGTTCTTTGCTTTACAAGTTGACAAGGATCATCTGACTGCTCCATTAAACAACTGACACACAGGATTATGGGATACCGAGGGCAGAAAAATAGAAAAAAAGAATTTCTTGGCTACATTTGTAGGTGTGTTTGAAAAGGGACTGGCCTCGGCAGCCTGCTGACACATTCAGTCTAAAAACCTCTTCAGTGGGGCACTTTCACAGTTTGGGTAACAATTTAGATTTCAATTTATTTTCATGGTTATTTCACTTCCAAATATGTAGATTTGAAGCTGAGTTAACTGTAAAGTTTTGGACTTAAATTCTTATTGATTACTTGTGTTGTTTGACCCAAGAAGTCTTTGCTGAGGCCGTGTCTAACAGCTGCTACAGATGCTATATCACCATATTTTGACAATAAAGTTTGTTTGTATTATAATGATTTTCTATCATAACTGAAATCTTAAACAATAAGATTGTAGAAATAAATAAAACAAAACAAACAAACAGAGTGGGCACTTTAGTTGTTGGAAAAATTAAAAAAGTAGGTCAAGGAAGTTCATAAGGTAGAGGAAGGTACACACACGTACACACACACACACACACACCACAGCGGATATTTATTGTTCATTAGAAAGTAATGCAGCTGGTCTTGTCTATAAAAATGAGTGACGGTTTGGGGGAGCGTCTGCCCAGGGAATGGTCGCCATGTAAACGGCTCATAAATCCCAGCAGCGTGTGTTGCAGTTGGACCTGAGAGACGACAGCGTGCCTCGCACACCGTTAGTCATCATCAGCTACACACCCTGGCAGTCCAGACACTGGGAAAACACATGCACACGTATACACACACACGCATACATTCACTCATATTAAGTACTTAATAAAACACCTACACTCTGATAGGAGGAAACCACCCATACACACACTTTAACATACTCCTAACACACTCATCAAAAGGTAAAGAGTGGACACACACACTCATGCTTTTATTCAGACACAGGGACACACATTAAAAGGCTTAGAGATGGTCAAAACAGACACAATGCACACACACACGTGTACATTTCTACATAAAAGGAGAAACACTTCTCTGTATTCATGCTGGTCCTCAGCTGCTGCAAAAGAATTCTGCAGAGGTGACGTGCGTGTGTGTGGGTGTACCTGGATGAGGCTGGCAGCTGGGTTCCTCCTCTTTTCAAAGTGCTTCTGGCGATGCTGCTCTTGCACCTTCAGGGCAAAACCTGACCCTAGGATGCCCTACTCTCACACACACACACACACACACACACACACAGAGTTTTAAACTTTAAAGTAACACAGCCCCTACTCCTGTTAGCATTAGCTTTATGGAGCTGTGAGGAAATGAATGTAATCAGTCGGGGTGTTATAATGTGTGCATGTATCATGTGACTCACAGCTGGCAGGGCGAAGAAGGAGATCCCCAGCAGAGCGAAACCAGCTGACAACAACCGGCCCGTCCACGTCTGCGGGGTCTTGTCACCGTAGCCGATGGTTGTAAGGGTGATCTGAAGTGTCAGAGGTCAACACTCAGGAAACCTGGCGTTTGTCTGAAATCTGTTCCTTGCTCGCTAATCCACTACTCCCAATATAACATAGTCACTCAATAGTTTACTCCATAGTGATTTTGGACACTTATGGATCATCACTGAGAGCTGTAGTGTCACACAACAGTCATTTTTGAATCAATTATGGGCAAATAACATGGCAGAATGTGAATCTTGTGCACTATGTAGTGAATAGGTGGTGTTTTCAGACATAATAACAGTAATAATAACAACTTGCATTAATATAGCGCCTTTCAGGGGACCCAAGGACATTTTACACATGAGGAGGTAGACAGACATCCCAGGGGTACATAGGTTAAATCCCAAAACTAATACTCATACAGCAACACAAACATCTCAAGTCTTAAAACACACCCTGTTCACTAACTGTGTCCACCTTGCTCTTATATACCCTACATTCATACAGAGGTTCAGATGTTTTTGTGAGCAACTCTTGTACACAAGCTGGTTGTATTTCTTACAGCCATCTATGACCTTTCCCTACATTTAACAAATTCTAATATTTGTTCCACAAATAGCCACAATGCATGATCTAATTGTTAACTTTGATTGTTTTCCAAATTCACACTAGCCAACAACAACAACAACAACAAAAAACTGATAATTAGTTTGGTGACCTTGTGATTGGTTGTGATCTGTCAGCTTTCACCAGATTTAGTGGTGGATGTTGTGATTTTTCAAACCCACTCAAATATAACCAGAATATAGAAAATGGTATGTGTGTATATACATACACATGTAAGCTGGACTGTACTTTTCTGAAATCCCGGTGCCCAGTGGGGATGGCTCTTAGTTCTCTCTTCACTCACACATCTTTAAAGTTATTGTGACAAAACTTCACATTTCCACCAAAATGATGATATAATAGCTTTTAATGTGTACCAGAACAGAAAGACTCTCCAAGGCCACAGAACGTGGGAACACAGTGTGCCTGAGTGTCATCCCCACAAGTCTCACCTGGCTACAGGAGAAAATTGAATTTATTGATTGGGCCATTTCTTGTTCGTGTGTTGTCTGTTTCCACGTTTTCAAGGCGTAATAGGTTTTAGATGGAAGAGGAAACAGTGCAGTACAGTCAGCCAAGTGTGACTTTAAAGGCCTTTCCTTTTGGTTTCTGTATTGCAGGTGCCATTAAGGTCAGACAGAAACCGTAAATGGAAATATATCATTGTTGTCAGATAAAAACAGAATAACCCCAGTTCTGTTGCTGTCCCTGATTTTACCTGGGATTAGAGGGAGCTATGTTGGATGGGAAAACTCACTCAAAACACATTTTATGATTTCAACACTATGTGGACAGTCAAACAAATTGTGGTTGTGGTAAAAATGTTGAGTTTGTGTGGTACAGAAACTAATTGTTAAGACTGAGAAAAAGCTTTTAAAGTGCTGCTATCTATGTAAACAGTATGTGGATAAAAGTGTATGTTTAGAGGTCAAATCACATAAAATCATAAAACATAGTCAAAATGTTTTTATTTAAGGTGTTTGTTATGCTCAGGTGTGTCCACATGTAATGTGTGTGTGCTCACCGTGCCCCACCACAAAGCGTCCGCGTAGGTGGCAAACTCCTTGTTGAACTCTTTCTCCACCAGATAGACCAAGAAGGAGGAGAAGATTAACACCAGGAACCCAATATACCAGGCAGTCACCAGCTCCTACGGCACACACACACACACACACACACACACGTAAAAATCATTACATTTTACAAACATTTTTATTTTCATTATTTGTCCTTCTTCTGTATGCTCCGGTAATAACTCATTTTTTACAATCAAGCTGATGTTGTACCTTATCCTTACCGTCACCATAATGTGACTTAACTTACTCCTAATCGATGAAATGTGCTGTTTTAGAGTCTATGTTACTGCAAACCTGTTTTTTTAACTGGGCAAACTGTTTTATAAAAGTGCTAAATAAAGCTCCATGTTATCATTGTTGGTACATCTTCTTGTGCAACAGTGGTCTGCAAAATGCAGCAGAACAACTGGGTAGTTAGCATGAACAGTGACATCCACCATGACTCAACACACAAACAGTCTGCTTGACTGACAGGTGATTGCTAATAGGTGAACTAACTGATTATTACTTTAAATATCTGGAACACAAAACGTAAAAGTTCAGAAGAGGAGAAACTGTTCATAATGGTCCGACCTTGCTATGTGCATAAACTACAGATCCCAGCAGCTTCCAGGTCCCTCCCCTGCGGTCCATGCGCACCATGCGCAGGATCTGAAGGAAACGAAGGCTACGCAGCGCAGAGGTGGCAAAGATGTTACCCTGGCTACCGGCTGAAACCACGGCAACAGAGGCGATAAGTACGATGATGTCTGGGGAGTAAAAGAGTCAAAATGAAAAGGTCACAGTTCCACAATATTAGTAACAGGATCTTTGGTTGACCATCCGCCCGTCCATCCATCACCTTTAAAACAACTATTGATTCACTACAAGCTGCTTGCTTCCTTTTCTATCTCTATTAGTCTTCCTTTGTCAGTTTGTCTACAACACTAAAATACCCCACTTCTTCTTCCTTTGTATTTCCCAGCAGACTTCCTTCCTCCCTGGTTGAGCAACCTAAGAAGGACAGAGAACCACTACTCTCTAAATGGATTTGCTTTGCTCTCGACACCAGTTACAACTTTTCCATATTGGCAAATATCATCATTACCTGAGGAAAATCACTTAAAATGACTCTGTTATGAATGTAGCACATCCGTTGACTCAGATTACAGTTTAATGAACAAACAAATTTGTAGTTTCCTTGATTTTGAATCCAAACTTTAAGTATTTTGACATGATATCACCACAGTATATATTAAGCCTAAGATAAGAATGAACAAATATGTGTTTGGAGTTGTAAATTGCTTCATGATTTCAATTTTGACATTCCTATTTTATTTTATTTAAATTCATTTTTTATGCAGTCAGCCAACACAGACATCCAGTCAAAAAGCATGCGATGATGCATGGCTGACGTCAAGAGACTTTGAAAATACCAGGCTTTAAGTGTTTTGTCTGACAATGTGAGACGCACACACACACACACACACACAGACACAGACACAGACGTACCTATGACACAGAACGGTTTCCTGGCGAAGCGGAGGCGTCCCTGCCAGCCTCGGTAGCGGCAGCAGCAGCCAGCACTCCATATCCTGATGATGTACTCCAGACCAAACACTACAATCATCACAAACTCCTGCAGGGCACACAGACACACACAGACACGCAAAAACCCACATACTTAAACCTTTAAATGCTCAAATGCGGTGGCACAAGCAATAAAAGCAGTCACAGCAAAGGGTCAAGGAAGGTATAGTTTGTTGCCAAGCTTGTCCCTGCTGTGTCTTCACCACTGAAAACACACACACAAACGTAACAGCACACTTGCACAGACCAATTTTTTGCGTTCTTTCAAAATCTAATGTAATTGAATATGAAATAGATTACTATTTTTGTACTTGAGTACATCTTTTTTGTGTGTTTTTAAGACACTAATAAGCATTTTTCTTATGTTGACATGGCAGGAAGAGCACAGGTGTAATTAATGACATTAATTATGGCTGTATTCCATTTAGGTGTGCCAGTCCCAGGGCCCTCTTATTACACATGCTGGCTCTCAAGGTTGACTGTGACAGTTCAGTGGAACAAAGCCATCATTTCTGTCATTAGTTAAACCTGTGTTTTGTCTGTCTGTCAGATACAGCCTGTCCACTGTAAGCAAGGCTATTTGGCTCTAAACGATACAGTGCCGGATAGATGCGGTCATGTAAACGGCTTCACCAACATATTGTTGATGAGTACGCATCGTGTCGTACAATAGCACACAACAGCATTTCAAGAATAAAGACAGACAAAGCACAGGAACAACAAATGACAGTAATGATGACTCTGGTCCACTCAAGTGACATTTTTCTTTTAATCATGTATTTCTATCACCATTGTACAACTTGAATAAAAATCCACCATCTGCCTCTGGCTGCAGATCAGTGGTGCTGTATGTTCATGTCGGGCCGCTGTGCTTCATTCAAACAACAATATGATTTCCCAAAGAGTTGAGAAGCTGTTGTCATGCTTCCCTGTGATTGGCTAAGCTGTTTCACTGACAGAGTCTATTTTTTATTCCCCATATCCTCCGATTTATATTCCAGCAGCACTTTTAGGCACCTTGTAGCAAGAGTGTATAAATGTATTTCCCTAAATGTGAAACGAGTCTTTTAAAGACTTTGCTCACCCAAATTACAAGCAAAAAACAAACAAGAAGAACATCTCTTTCCAGGAATAATGCCCACATAAGTCTGGATACTGCTAGGTTACATTGGAACCACTTTCTACCAAAGAAATAGAAATGCTTCACTGTGTGTTCTATGGATTATCCACAGCAACTTGGACAATGTTTCTGATACAAGTTTTAAAAGCCATTTATCATTGCTTTGAGCACCATAAATTAAATCATTTTCTTCCATTTTATTGGATTGGAGGCTGACACCTCAAAACCTGAAAACAAAATTGTCTGCAAGGCTTAGAGGTGAGGACGTTTTTAAACACCATGATACCTCTGTGTTTGAGTAGTAACTTCCACCCCGGCCTTCAGTTTGTTTGTGTTGCTACGTTGTTGTGTTTGTTCCCCTAGCTGCTCTGACTGATGACTTTCTGCTTAATCACATCCGACTGAAATTGAATTGTAACAGCATGATTTTGATCTTGAGTAGCAAGGGAGCAATCATTACAGTTCATTATAATGCTGAGAACGCACAATCAGCGTTTCTTATGATACATGAGCATCACTCAGCCACACACACACACACACACACACACACAATACTGTTACTTTAACCATGTAACAATTTCAAAATTCATCAGTGTAGAATAATGAGAACCCAGAAAGCTCTTAGATACATATCCTGATTGAACACACTTACTTGTGTTTGTGTGAAGGTGTGTGTGTGTGTGTGTGTGTGTGTTTGTGCATGCACGCATGTTTCCTACCAGGATGAGGAGGCAGTGTGCGGAAAATTCCTGGTGAGCAGGGATGGTAGAAAACACAGAGAGAACGAGACATCCAAAGACCAGGATGAACCTTTGAAGACAAAACAACATACACAAATCAGCTATGCATAATAAATTCAATTATATCACTAAATAACATGTTTTGGCTCATTAAATCAGGTAATGCACACACCTGCAGCTACACACACACACACACACAGAGAATAGCTGAAGTTGAACCTGCTAGCTGCAGAACAATGTGTTTATTTCTCCTCTACCAGGTTATATTAAGCAGGATTTGAACTGTACCGAGCATTATTAGGACCAGACTAAGCACTGTTTAAAGCTTCACCAGGCTTTATTATATTACTGTTACCATGGCGATTCAGCTGATTCACATAATGGACTGAAGGCAAACTTGTCACAGTAACACGCAGTTGACACGGTGCTGCAGGCTGTCATTGGGGAGTGCATGTAATATAGTGTTGTAGTCCAGTCCAGCTTTAAAGGATGATCCAGCATCGATGGCTCAAAGTGCTGACTGCTGTCGTGTTTCTGAGCTGCACAGTGGCGTTCTTTCCCTTATTTGTTTTTTTACATTACATCCCTACATACATACTCAAGGACAACCAACCTGCTATGCCACCGGAGCTCCAACCGCCTGTGATAAAGTTTGAGTTTCTATAGGTGACACTTCACTGTTATCTACTGTGGTGGTTATTGCTGCTCATGCAAACAGTTAATAAAAAGCCGGTTCACTTAGGAGAAAAATATTTTCACACCACACTTACGTGCGTGTAATTTTATTTTTCATAAATCAATGAACATGAATGAATCAACACAATTGAGATGAATGGAGCTTTATTTGTGGTGCTCACACCACTGGAAATTTACATTTTCATTGGAGCTAATTTCTAATGAGAAACATATTTTTTTACTGTAACTTTTCATTGTAATGAGCCCCACAAACAAAGCCCCATCCACCTCCACTGTATCAGGTGGAGAAATGTCAAAGCTGATTTCTCAAACCCTCAAAATGACAACGATCAGTGCTAGATATCAATGGAGGAAATTAAGAAAATATGTATTTTGTAATTTACTGCACACAGGCTGAATTACTATTCTGCCAAATGTATCAACAATAACATTTTGCAGCTGTGGGGTGTGATACATCAGTAATACTGTGGAGGTTTGGAGTTGTGATAACACTGAACATCTTCATTTCTGAAAGTCCAATCAGAGCCCTCCTCATTGCCTGTCTGACCCAAAATACTCCTCCTCTGCTGCCCGCAAGGAAACTACTCAATCCCTTGTAAGTCATATGGTAACTTGGTTAATGAGCAGATACAAATTAAAATTCATAAGGCAGCTTCCAGGCAACATATGTACTGGCTAGCAGCCCCAGCCTGCTGTTCTCTCGTAACCAATTTTTTTTTAAAGATGCCATCTGTCTTTCTGATATTTACTGTCTTCTCATCTCTACAGATATTTGAATATTTGTTTTCTGTGTACAGAATATGTCCCATCCTTGTTCCCCTCTCCTTCCTCTTTAATCTTTCATGTGCTTTGTTTCTCCCTCTACCTTGCTTTCCTCCTCGCCTCCCATCTCTCTGACTCTGTTTCAGTTTGTCTCTCTCTCTCTCTCTCTCTGGACTCCCTCGCCAACACTTTTCCTCTCTCCTGCATGATTGATGCCTTCATTTATTTTCCATGGGATCCAGGAGGAATATGAAGAAAGGAGGTGTTTGTGCATCGTCTGTGTACCTGCCGCTGAGTTTAGGCAGAGGGGGACTGAAGGTTCCTAATATCCAGTCCACATCTGCATCTGATACTGGCTCCTTCCCTTATAGCTCTTTGCTGTCATGTAGACAGACAGACGTCACGGAGAGCAGATTTACAAACTGGTAGAAAATGCACCCTCTCCACTGACATTTAAATAACTTTTAACTGTACACTTATGGTCCAAATGTCCAGAGTAAGTGGTCCTTGAGTTGAGTCAAGAATGAACCGTCAAGCTTAATTGTGACTCAGTTTTTATTGATGTAAATATTAAAAGAATCTACTGGTGCATTCAAGGCCATTTTAATTTAAAGGTGTCTGAGTCCATGCACAGTTCTGTTGCTTCCCCCCTCTCTAACCCAGCTGCTCTGCTTTCAGACTTAATTCCTGCTGTTTAAGAACGTTACAACAACGTTTAATGTTTTTCCCTGCTCATTCACCTGTGAGGCATTTTATCTCTCTGGTTTTCTTGCTAAAAGTGCCAGTATACTTCATCACAACAGCTTTGGGAACCCCTCTTCTGCCTGAAAGCGTGTTGATTTTGTCGGAAAACACGTCATAGGAACTACTTCTGCGGGAGAGCTCTGCCATCGTGATATGATTTAATTATGATTACGCAAGGATCTAATCAATATTGACAGGAACTGATCTTGAGCTACCTTGTTTTTTTAAAGGCTGTGACTCCTCAGAACAAGAATCTTATCAACTGATTGCTGAACATATGAAGGTGTTGTGAGGCTCTTGTGTGCCAGCTGATCTGGAAAAGTGGATTGGCAGTCAGAATTGGTTTATAAAGTCAATTTTGCAGCAAACTGAATTTCCATGACTTTCACAATTGTGACATAAACCATCAATAAATCACATTTTCAGAAGGTTTTTGCTCAAGTTCTGGGCTTAAAAATAAAAAATCCTAATGTTTCTGTTTCTTAATCACGGTGTTCACATCGCAGAATATTGAGAGCTTAAGTGAACAAATAAAAAAGGCAAAAGAATACAAGAAGAGCACAAACTGAATAGTGGACGCCTGAATGGAAAGCATAGAGCTTTATATTTGTGTTCAGAGACCTTGATTACAACCTTCGAAGTTAGTCCTTGATATGAAATTGAATAGTTTCTGCAATTTACATTCAGAAGCTACATGCATACTTCCAAAAACAGCTTTAATCATATGCTATGTTCACACACATGAACAAGAAATAAATTAACATGTGACCTCTCAGCGTTCTGTAGTTTCTTCATTCAAATTGATAAGATTGGCATACTTTTACGTATTAAATCCTTCTTAGATTAAGTCAGCATATAATCATTATCTGTCATGATCTGGGTTGGGTTTTCTGTGTTTCCTGTTTTATTTTGTAGTTTCGAGTCCATCTTCCTGTCTTTGTCTGGTTTCCCTCCTTTTTTGATTGCACTCACCTGTGTCTCGTCACTCACCTGTGTCTGATCCCCTCGTTTTCCCTGGCTTATATATAGCAGTCCCTTCCCTCTGTG
>JAVQJD010034601.1:0-15352 GCA_036023655.1 Nannoperca australis | reverse complement strand
ACTCTTTCTCTCTCACACACACACACACACACTCACTCTTTCTCTCTCACACACACACACACACTCTCTCTCTCTCACACACACTCTCTCTCACACACACACACACTCACTCTGTCTCTCTCACACACACACACACACACACACACTCTCTCTCTCTCTCACACACACACACTCTCTCTCTCTCTCTCACACACACACTCACTCTATCTCTCTCACACACACACACACACACACTCTCTCTCTCTCTCTCTCTCTCACACACACACACACACACACACACACACACACACTAGCAGGTGAGAGAAGTGACTCAGTGACATCATGTTTCCTGAATGGATTTTACTCCAGACATTAAATCATCAGCTGACGAGGAGGAAACACGTGAGCAGCTGTCAGAGAAGACGACCGCTGATCAATAACCCAGACGATCAATAACCAGGCGTAAACAGGAGGAAGAGGCTCACTGAATCACCCTGCACCAGTCAGACTCTTCACACGTTGCTGTTAATAGTAATAAGAAATGATGCTGATTGATCAGGTATTATTGATGAGTCAGAAACAACCAGTCAGCAGCATTACTGTCACCTGGTCACCTGGTTCAGTTCAGGTGACACAGTCGGGCTGAAGGCAGCTTCTTACATAATCAATGACTTGTCTCAGTTCAGAACAGGTTCATGTTCTCCTGCGTGGAGCGAGTATCGTCTCCGCGTGGTTTGTAAACTGCCTGATTCATAAGTGAAAGAAAGGATGTGAAAGTCTTTTACTTCCAGATTTTTAACTTCAACTTCTCACATCTGACTTCTTCTGTTGCAGGGATCAGGTCACTTCCGCTTTTGGGTTTTTACATTATTTTAACGCAGGTCACAGTTTATAAATACATGTTGCGTTTACGTGCTGGTGGAAAACTGGGACATCTGGGATTTCACAATAGCCAGAATGTACTATAAATTATAAATGTTATAAATAATAAAAAGCTGCTGCTAGGTGCTAGAGGTGTTGTTCTGCTGGTAAAACAGTGTGTAGGTGAGCAGTGGTCGTGGTGACATGGGGCAGGAGCGCCCGCTGACAGGAGCCGGGCACCGGGGCGGAGGCCTCCAGCAGCCCCGGGCTGCTGCGGGGGCCGCCGGGGGAGCTGCGGTGTTGTGCCGCTGGTGATGGGCACGTGGCTAATCTGCATGTGTGAAGGTCAGGGCTCCTCCGTGTGAGGAGACGGAGCCCCGGCAGACTGAGCCCAGCTGCCGGGGCTCCGACTCCTCCGCTGACCTCAAACACATCATGTGAATCAGTGGATGTCAGAGTTTAACGGATCCCCCCCCCCCAAGTGTTTAACTTTAACTTTATTTTACAAAGTGTCCGCTAATTGTGACCACGGTGAGCAGCTTACCCCCCCCCTCCACCTCCGCAGGCCTGCGCGCCCCCGGCTGACAGCGGCTAAAATGCTAATGTTAGCTTAGCAAGCTAAACACGGAGTCACCTTGGACTGAATTTACTAACTGCTGTGATCTCGTCCGGCCGGTGTTTGTTGTTGGACACATCGCTGCTCGACTGAAGACGCACTTTTATTTAAGTTATTGTAAAAAAAAATAAATAAAAAAAGCAACGTCCACATGTGTCGATGTGTATAAAAGACGTATATCTGCAGTGGAAGCAAAAAAAACACAACACCTAGCCCGCCAGCTAACCGACGTTAGCTGTTTGGGTTAGCATAGCGGCTAACCGTGTGACATAACGTATGCTAGCATGCTAGCTGTAATAAGATGACTATCGCTCAGCACTCCGGCGGGTTTATTACCAGCTAACAACAACGCACCGTAGTTTAATAAAGCGTTATTCACCTGGGGCCTCCCGGTGCTCCCCGGGCTCATGGCCGGGTGGCTTCTCTGTTGTCCCCCCCAGCCGTGAGCAGCCGAGCCGTACTGCGAGCCCAGGTCTTTAGCTAGCTGCTGCTGCTGCTGTGCAGGAGGGTGATTATAGTCTGGATATCCGCTTCCATAACCGCGCATCATCGTGCTCGGAGACGTCAGTAACTGGTTTAAAGTCGGTGTGGCTCCGGACGGGTGCAGCTGCTGCTGTCCGTGTCCGGGGAACCGCTGGAATCCCCCGGTGCTGCCGCCGCCGACAGCTCCTCCAGCCGGGGCGCTGGTAGCAGCCATAGCCGCCTTGCTGTGGTTAGCAGCGGCCGGGCCCATCAGGTTGTTCCCCTGCAGCGAGGGGCTCATCATGCCTCCGTATCCACTGCTCTCATATCCGGGCCGGTAGTTCGGGTAGTGGTTATACGGGCCGCCGCTGCCGAACCCTTCGTGGGAGTTCTGGACCTGATCCATGGCGTCGTGTACCGAGTGCGCCGCTCTTACCCCGGTCCCCGGGCTTTGTTGTCCGCCATGTTGATCGAAGCAAGGCCCTCCTCTTCCATCCCCATAATAATGATTAAACTCGGAGCTGGTCCCACTCGGAGGAGGGGTGGTGCTGATGGTGCTGGTGGCTGATCCCAGGCTGGCATCCATCCACTCCTGCTCCTCCTGCTCCTCCTGCTCCTCCTCTCTGGTACTCAGCTGGTGTTGGTGATGGCGCTGCTCCGCCCGGCTGTTCCCCACCAGGAGGAGGTTTTCTTCCCCTCCATGATGTTGTCGCTCCCCCCGGCCCTGCTGGGTGTTGTTGTTGTTGTTGTTGTTGTTGTGGGTTTGCTGCTGCTGGATGAACTGGCTGAACGGAGAAGGTGTGTGGTGGGATGATGATGATGATGATGATGGAGGAGGAGGAGGAGGAGGAGGAGGAGGTCCAGCAGCTCCGCCGCTGCTGCCGAGGGTTTTCACTTTATGCCCGCCGACCATCCGCGCTTCCATGTCGGCCACACGCTTCTCCCCGCCCCGCGGTGCCTCCTCTGTCCCCGGAGCCGGGCGTGGGTCCTCTGCAGGACCTCCACCTGTATTCTTCAGGCAGGTGGTGCAGCTCCAGGAGAACCACGGCCTCCTCTCACCTGACTCCGGGGCTGAGGCCACGATGTTCCCGGTCACCCCGGTGGACCGGAGCTCAGAGGAGGAACATCTCAGCTTAACGTTTCCATAATATTCACACTAAACATTATTATTCTATAAAATAATAAAAAACCGCCCTCACAGTTTCCCAAAGACTCAAAAATCCAATTACATTAAATTTATTCTACAAAAACCCCAAATATTCAGACTGAGAAGCTTCATTTTCTGTCGATTTACTAATTGATTAATTGATAAATTCGGCTCCTAGACATGTTGACATGATTATTACTTTTTTAATTATAAATATCAGATATTCACTAAATATGACTCGTTTTAATAACATGATTTATTGCAGCTGCTGCAGGTGAACACGGATATATTATGAAAGTAACACGAGACATTTACACGTGATATTTTACTGCAGGTCAGATACACATGTAGAAATGATGGAAACGTGCAGTTACAACATGTGGCGTGTGCGTGCATGCAGTGTGTGTGCGTGTGTGTGTGTGTGCGTGCGTGCAGGGGCCCCAGCAGGGACCTCCCACAGCAGCACTGGAAACAAACCAGTCAATCCGGCAGGAAACTGTCAGAAAGCAGAAAAACACCTTTTTTATTCCTTTAAATAATAAAAATGATCAGTGAAGTAAACGATGATCTGGTTCTGTTCCCTGGGGCAACAACCTGACATGTAGGTAGTAACTCTGGAACACCTCCCGGAGGTTTATCACAAAGCATGAGACATTTCTGACTTTGAGTTTATATAAAAAAGACAACTTTAAAAACATCCATTGCAGTAAAAGCAGCTTCTGTCCAGCGTGACCCGAACTGTTTACTTACTAAATTTGGTGAAAATTGCATCAAATTGTATTTGACGTCAACACTTTTAAGTGTTTTTGGACTTTATTTAAATCCCATAAACAAACCTGACGCTGCAGGACGAGGACACGTTCACTGAGTCAGAGTTTAAAACTTATTTAATTTACCAAAATGTGGCAAAGAAATATGCTTCTTAAACAAACCTCCGTGGTCCAACAACACAGTATTATTAGTTACATTATTTACTGAACTGGAAATAAATACAATCCTGATTTGTAGAATAATTATATTAAAATGTTTTCTCCTCTGTTCTTTGTAAATAGTTGAGACTAAACATTTATTCTTGACTTTGGAAACAGCAGATAACAAAACATCACAAGTTCTCAGCTGCTCTGTTTCCCGACGCCCAAACACAAGAAGGAAACAAAAGAATAAGGATGAAGCATATTATAAATTATATAAATTATAAACTATAAAAGAATAAACATGTTTAGTAAAATGTTTCACTTGATTAAAGTTAATGTTTTTTACCAGCCTGTTGCCTTCAAGCTGTAATGACGTCTCCCAGCCTGTGGGGGGTGCTGTGACCATGTGATGAGCAGTTCAGGGACAGGAGGTTGTTTGAGCTTCACAACTGATCAAGTTTTTTTTAAATCTGTCTTTTTAACAATTTGTCACACCAATAAAAGATGTTTTATTATTCTAGATATATGTTAATTATTATAAGAGGAAATAAAAGGGACCACGGTGAGAAACCAGCAACATGAGTTAATGATCCAGTCATGTATTCATACATCCCATAATATAAACTCAGGCTCCTTTAAACACACATGAGAAATGCTTAAGGTGAACATGAAATGAAGGTTACGAGAGCATCTGAAGAGCTTTACTTTGTTCTGTTTGATTCCACCTTAATCTGAGAATCAGGACGTTTAAGGTAAAATTAAAGTTTCCTGATGCTGTGAAACGCTTTGATTTACGGACGTCACTACGAGTCTCTACGTCACTACGAGTTATTTAGTTACAGATGTTTTTTTTAGACATATAACACAAACAGGAACAATAGCGCGCTGCAGGCGTGATGATGCGTTTCTGTAGTCCAACAGGAAGTTAGCGTCGCCATGGTTCCCTCCACAAACAGCCAATGGGACGTCTCCGTTGGATTCTTGTAGAAAGCAGCAGTTTGTGGTTCTTCAGGTTCTGTTCAGAGAGAGAGTCTCCACATGAACTGTGAGGATGTTTGAAGCTGCAGCAGCAACAAGCTAACATGCTAACGCTACAGCGCGGTCACATGACTCCACGTCTCCACCACTCAGCTTCCAGCGCTGACCTCTTCTCCAGAAGCCTTTAGGAAAGTTTCACTCCAACAGTTTGTAAAGGAGACGAGTGAGGAGACCAGTTTCTGTGTTCAACGTCCTGACTCATAAAATAATATTAATAATAATATAATATGATGTAATATTTCTCGACACCCCAGAAGTAATTTGCACTCACATTTGTTCAGTTTTTGAAATAGTGCGAAAGTATTTTTCAGAATTATCCCCCTGCAGCAGTCCTGCAGAAAATACTGAATTCAAAATCTTACTCAACTAAAAACACGGCAGCGAAGGTTTCAGGTCAGATGCTTTTATTTGTTGACGGATGAAAACACAATGATCTCTTGATCTGAATCCAGACTCTCCTCAGCTGATCCGGATCAGTTACATTCTGAGTTTAAAGAAAGACTTTTGCTGCAAGACGATAAATCAGCAGCTGAAGATGTGACACTCGCCGCTTTAAACTCTTTTGATTATTTCATCAGCGAGGTAAAGATATTTGTTCACTTTGTCCAAAGAAATAAACCCAAAACAAAACATGACAAAGAGCTAAAATGTGATTTGTTTCAGCAGCACTGTTTTGCCTTTTATCGGAAGTTATTGCTAACGCTAGCAAGCTAGCTTGTTAACTAGTGTTGTGTAGTTTGTTAGCTGACAATAAAAAGTCGTAATCCCTAAATGAACTCTGTGTATTAATCAATATTCTGCGTACGGCCCAAACAAGAAACACGGCATGATTCTCAGATTCTCAAATATCAACGTCACGGTTCAAATCTGTCCCATATTTATCTGTAAATGAGTTTAGAAGCACACATAATGTGTAGGTGGAGAGAACAGATTTCTATAGTTACTGTCACAGGTTCAAACCTGCAGTAAATAAGATATTAGTCAAATGGATCAGTTCTGTGTTCAGAAAGCATTTGAAAACATCCCAGTTGTCCCTGAACAAAGACGATAAGTGATGGTGCGTTCTTGTGTTTGCGTCGTGCTGCGATGATGTTTTCTACAGAGACGTGTCCCTGTGCAGCGCTGACCACTCGGTTTCTCTGTTTGTGCAGGTTTGTGCAGGTTTGAAGCGTTTCCTGAGAGGCAGCGTGGGCGTTGAGCTCAGCGGTTTCTTTCCTATTTATTTCCAGGAAGTGTTGGCAGGTTTGATTGACAGCTCAGCTCAGGTTAGAGGACAACACTGCTGTGATGCAGACTGAACACTGAGGACCGTCCAGTCTGTCTGTTTGAGTTACATCCTGAAAATGACTGGATGTCCTTTTTGTGGTGGTGGAGGAGGGTGGAGGAGGGCGGTGTGTGCATCCAGCCGTGGCGAGAGGATAATGGGAAAGCAAAGAGCATCATTACCTCTCGCCATGCTGCTCTGCGCCGCTCGCCTCCTCCTGAACCGCTGGGAAAACACGGAGCGGACGCCGTCGACCTGCCGCGTCGGATCTGGACTCGCTGTCAACTTCCACGACACCGTGAAGAGTTTTCATTGCTTCAGGCGCAGCTTTCACTACATCTGAGTTGTCAGCAGCATCTAAAGCAGCATGCAGAGGCTGGGGGGGGGGGGTCAGAAGTCACTGCTGAGCTCACAGAAGAGTCTTTAAAACGTCTTTTTGTCACACGTTAGTTTTGTTGTTCTGTTAAACGGCAGCGTAACTAACTCAGAATACGTTTTCTTGTGTATCGTTCAGGTGCAGGTGCGGATGAAGCCCTCAGGCCGGCTCACTGTTTAAAATACACTTTGGAAATGTTGGGAGCTCTTTTAGGAGTAATAATATCTTTGTTCTTTCTATTTGCCTAATTTCTATAAAAGTAACCGAACAGTTTGAATGGCCACCAGGGGGCGACCGCAAGTTCACGTTTAACTTCATTAAATATGTGAACTCTTGTTTTGTTATAATTTAAGAGACTCTGTGATCAGCATTAAAACAAGTGTTACACAAGACTTTCTGATTATTTGTACATAACGTACACATCCTGTATCTCTGAATATTAATATTATTTAGGTCATGAATGAGTCATCTTTTATTTTTTTTAAATTCAAACAAAACTAAAGTAAAGTTCATCCTCAGTTGATAATAACTGCTAGCTAGTTTGATTTACTAAATCAGGGTGGGATTTATCTGATTATGCTAAGCTAACCGACGCTACAAGGTCATTTAGTCGCGACATTATCAGAATAATATTTAGGTATTTTTGTTTTCTAGAGCGCTGTAACTAAATCACCAAGTGTATCTTAAAGTTACAACCTATCCTCTCTTTTTTATATATGTGTGTGTCATTGTTTCCTAAAATAAATCTGAACAGTTGAGGTTGTTTTTGTGTTTTTGGTTTGGTGCAGACGTCCTGCTCACAGCTGCTCGATGCTGCGACGTGTTTAAAGGATTTACATTGTTTTTCATCACAGAGCTCCTTTCTGAGACATTCGGCTGAATCCACAATCTGTTGTTGCCAACATTTGGTAATTATTCCCCCTCAAACACACCTCCCCCCTTTCTATGAGCCAGAAAGCCTCAGCAGAAAACTCCACATTTCACCGCTCAGCTGGGAGGGTTAAACATACTCCTGCAGGCTGTAGCTGTCCTTGATGTCTTTTGGAGGGAGTTTGTTGGGAGACGAGTAGACCTTCGGGTCCGGACCTTGTTCAAGCTTCTCCTGAGGAGGCTTCTCCTGCTTCACATCGTCCATCTGCAGCTGAACCGTCTTGTTTTGCCTGTGTTTCGGCTGCACACGTTCAGTCTGCAGCTCCCGCCTGCACTGCTCATCTCGGTACATTTGAAGTCTGTCAGGGTCGCCGGAGGAAACGTAGTCCGGGCGTCCTGTTCTTTGTCCAGGACACGACAAACAGAAAATCACCCCTCCAGCCAGGAGGAAGCCCGCAGAGATAAACGTCACGCACAGAGCCCCCCCCGGCTGATACTTACTGCTGTCCGGCAGGTCCGTGGTCAGGAACACGGTGATGACTTCGTTGGTGAACCAGGATGCAGGGACCAGGCAGAGGAAGCTGGCCAGGATGAAGCAGCCGCCTGCAGCGATGGCCGTGTGCCCCTTCGCTCGGTGGCTGCCCCCCCAGCGGGTACATTTAAGCCCCAGGGAGGCGAGGCAGAGTCCAAACGACGCCACCATGCAGGACAGAACCATGGCGGCCCGAGTGGCCTGCAGGTACGCCGGCAGCGACAGCACCGAGTTCTTCATGGTGCAGCTGAAGACGCCGGAGCTGTACCAGACGCAGTCCATCCACAGACCCTGCATCTGCGAGATGGGGGTCATGATGCTGGACCAGGCATTGATGCTCACCTTCCAGTTGGGCAGCAGGGTGGCCACGGTGGTGCCGAGGACGCCCAGGAGCGCCAGGGCGAACGCCAGGATCTGAATGGCGGCGGACAGCATGGCTCAGCCCTCACCCCCCTCCCGGTCCGGTCCCTGTTGGCGCGGCGGCGTCCCGCTCAGGTCCTGACAGCAGATAATTCGTCAGCGCCGGCTCCAGCGAGCTGCAACCAGAGCAGAATGAGAAGTGAAGTGAGCGTGGGAGCGTGACGGACGCACAGCTGAGGCTGCTGATGGGTTTCCTCCCGCAGTTTTGTGATTTCTTGTTTGGGGGGGGTCGAGCATGTGTGAGCTCGTTGATTGCCTGCATTAGTTACTCTGCAGCTGATGTGGTGATCATTGACACTCAATTATGTCCCTTTAAAGCTGCAGCGTCCCCTGGGTTTACTGCAGGAAACCACAGAGCAGAAACCAGGAGCCGCCAGACTGAAGTTATTTCTTCTAACAGTAAAAGTCAAACATCTGCAACGAGAGGAGGAAGTGAGGATGTTTTCCAGAGAAGTTCTTACCTGAACCCGAGTCTTTGGCAGCGTCTGCTGAAGTGCCTCCTGAGGACGAAGCAGAGAGAAGCAGTGAGTGACAACAACAGGGTCCACAGCCTCGAACTACCCGTCTGCCTGGTGTCTCCTTGGCAACATACACTTCCATCCCATCCTGCGTCCTGGAGAAGATTCACCAGGCTCTCTGAACCCCCCCGCCCAGAGTCTGGTTCAGGAACCAGGTTTTTGTTTCTAACCTGAAGGTCACGGCTGCATCGGAGCCGCAGAGCTGCGTTCTTATCTGATAAATTGACGGCGACGCAGCGACGCACAAATGGTTCTGTTGGACGCACAACCGCACCGCTCACCTGGAAATGACTGTTTTTGATTGTTGTCTTTGGAGGACAGCAGTTAGATTTGAGTTTTTGTCCTTTGTAAGACAACAGTCGCAGAAAGAGTTTTACGAGCGGCACAACGTCTTGGAAACGAAGGTAAAAGCTGATGTCTGGTTATTTCTGATCATCTGATCATCGCTTTCGGAAACAGTCACACTTCAGACGACCGACAGAACAATTTGTGCTTTTAAAACCATCAGCGTGCACCATCGGGTCGTCATTTTCTGGTCCTGGTTTGGTGATAAAACCGCTGAGCTGTTCTTTGTCCAGCTGCAGTGTGAATCAAGGTGTCGACCGTCATGTGACTGCGTGAGGAATCGCCCACTGCAACACAGTGATAAGCGTCCGCAGCCCGCCCACCCATTCGGCTGTGATGGGACCCAGCAGTCAGTCAGTGGCAGCCTGTTATTACCATAATCCTCCAGTCTTATCAGCCTCAGACCTGCACAGACACTCAAGACAATAAACACACATTCACCAACCAGCATCCCTGTGGGAAAACACCACGTTAAAGTCTCTGTGAGCGTCATTTCGACCACCAACGCTGCTTAATTAATGTTGTGGTGTTGTTATTGTAACTCATATCAAACACAAACACAGCAGAGATTCCCACCAGAGACACCGAGCGACGAGGTCGTCATGTACGCAGAGCCGGAGTTACTGCAGCTTTACTGCGGACGGATTTCTAATGGAGGTTTTGCACTGTGATCAGATAAAACGCGGGTTCCTGACGTTTTCTTGGCTTGTGGCTCCTTAAAAAGAAGCAATATGTACTTTTGACACCACATTAAGTGTTACGGCTGCAACGTGGACCAATACCATACAATGAAGTTGTTTTACATGAATATGGAGGATTTTAAGGCCAGATGAGGTCAAAGCATTAGAAAAACTGCAAAACGTACTGAAAAATCACAAAAATGTAAGTATAAGTAATGTACGGAGTCTAAAAGGTTCATTTGTAATTAAATACATTTTTATATTTTAGTTTTTGGTATAATTTTTATTTACTGTTGGTCTCAGTTTACGTGTGTTTTGTATAGAGTGTGGAGAGTGCCAGAAATATAATTTAAAAAATTAGGAATTAAACTGATTAATTTAATAAAAACATGAATACATTTTTTTCCTTTTTAAACATTTTCTTTTTGAATGAAGGCGAAGTTTTGCTGCAATATTTTTTGTTATTGATTCTGTATTTACAGTCTGCTTCTTTTTACATGATGTTTTATTTATTAAAGTAAGAAAAGCTCTTGTTTCTGGGGAGGCTGATTGCTGTCTTTGTAAATTCACTTTGGATAAAAACAAATAAATGTAATGTAATTTTTTCTGGTTTCTGGTTTGTGATGGATGCTGATTTTCATAAACAAAAAGAAGGAAGGAAATCAATAATAATTATCATCTGATTACTTTTTGATAAATCAATGAATTGCTTCGTGTCTTGTTTTGTCCAAAAACTCAAAGATATTAATCAAAATAATAAAGATATTATCCAAATGTTTCAGAAGCTGTTTCAGTATTTTTGTTAGATAATAATTCAATTAGATAATTGAACAACAATCAATGATATCATCAATTATTATTAAAGGGCAGCGTGTTCCTTAAAGGCAGAAGATCGTCCAGCTGCTGCTTGATGCCTGCAGGCCTCCGTACGAGGCCTCCGTCTGATCAGACTCTTTATTCTCTTTTATTTTAATGACATTTAAACGACTGAAGACTTATTTTTTTAATCTTTGCTTGATATTAAACGTTTTTTGTTTCACCTTTAATTTTCTTTGATTAATCTTTAATTTCTTTGTTGTTTTAAATTTTATTTATTCTTTTTTTCATTGAAAACTAAATAAAAATTAAAAAATTAAAAATTTAACAAAAGTTTTATTCAAACGTTCTTGTTTTGTTTGTTTGTTTTAAAGCGTTTCAGGTGTTTATGTGTTTTGTTTTCCAGTGTTTTATTTTTGTTTTATCATATTTACTTTTTGTCATATTGGTTTGACCTTTTTCAGTTGCTGTTTGTGAAATCAGATTCTTTAAATTCAGATTAAATAAAACTCCAGTCTGCAGAGAAAAAACTGTTGGTGATAAAATATAATAGAAAGCAGATCTGAATTATTTAAATCTCAGTCCTCACTCAGGCGAAGTTTGGCATTAAATCCAAATAAATTCAAATAAATATGAACTTGTTTCCACACTTTGATAATAAACAATAATTAACAGTCTGTTCTTTTGTGTCGTAATTAAACTTTAACGTGTCTGTGCAGGTGTGTGTGTGTGTGTGTGTGTGGGGGGGGGGTTCAGCCCAGAAGTGCTTGTTTTATTTTGAAGGGATTTCCTGCTGCTTCCTTTTATTTCTAATTCCACAAGAATCAAACACTCCAACCTTTCATCCAATATGAAGGAAATTAGCTTCACATTAAAGCAGACCGTTTGACCTTTAACCCCCACAGTCACAGCGATAATAGTTTGGGGCCGCAGCCACCCCCCCACCCCCCCGAGGCTGCATCAGTCATTAATCAACAGACGACAGGAATATAAATGAACTGCTTTATCTCAGCTGAACACCCACACATTCAGATTGTACGTAGTCCAGGATGTGCCATGGAGGACATTTATAATAAAAATAATACATTATAATGATACATTATACTAATTATATTCATAATATGTGCTCTCGGTTTTGCAGAACTTGTCACCTTCATGCCATCCGTCTTGCTTTCATTTGAATTTAAGCATCTATTGCAGTTTTATTTTGTTTTTATTTGAACCTTCCAGGTAACAAAATGTGCAACAAAGGCTTTTCAAACTTTCAAATTTATATTAAAATCGAGAGATTAAATGATAAAAATAAGAGCACGTGGATAAAATATATCACTGTGTAAATATATTAATAGGTGAATTCATTATTTGTCCAGATTTAAAGAAACTAAAAATTTAACATTAAAACACAGAAATAGATTGAACACAACAGCCATTGTGACATTGTCATCTCTAAAAACTTCAAACAAACTGCACACTCACCTGCGAGCTGCGACACACACACTCACACACACACACACACACTCAAACACACACACACACACACACACACACAGTAGAGCAGCAGTGAGTCAGATTCAGGTTCATCTGCATAAAACTCTTAAAGTCTATCGGAAATGTCTCAGCAACTATTATTAACTAGACATTCCAATAAGTGTTTACTGCTAACTAGCTAATGTTAGCATGCTAACATGCTAAGCTAAGATGGTGAACATGATACTTGCTAAACATCAGTTACTAACACACATTAAGATGAGTTGGGTCAGAATTCCTGAAAATATAAATTTGTTAATTAATTTATTTACAATTTCACAGTTTCGTAAAAACTAGTGTTTCTTTCTGTATTTTCAGTATAAACTCTTTAACCAGCAACTGCGTATGATAACACACACTGTTGCTAACTAGCTTCTAGCTAACGTCTGTAGCAGCTGGTTCACTGGCTGTTTAGGGTGAATCAGCACAAACATGACCTGAGCTAGGCTAGCTGTTTCCCCCTGCTCCCAATCTTTATGCTAAGCTAGGCTAGGCTAACCATGTCCTGATCACAGAGAGAGACAAAAAGCGTCAAACTCATCCTTTAAGAGTTAAACGAGGTGCTTTCAGGTTTAAACTCTCTAAAACCGGCTCACTGAACGTACAGAATATTATTTTTGACTGATCCTGATACGAAAGTGCGGCATTTAATGTATTAAAGTGAAAGGATTGAGAACAATTAATCAACTTAATTAAATAGTTTTTTATTTATCGAACTTTAACAGCATCGAGTCGTTTAAAAGACGTACACAAATATTTAAGAAAATAAATTACCAAATACTTTAAACAGTTAATAAAAATACCTTGAAATGTTCATTTAAAATGAAAAACTGCTTCAAATACACAAAACAAAACGTAAAAATACAAGAATTCAACCGAGCAGAAGCACAAAGACTCAAAACTGCTTTTGTCAAGAAAATAAAGAAACTGTACGCGGAGAATATTTACAAGACGAACTGAACAATGACGAGTTCAGAAGCGAGAACGTGGTGAACTCCCGTCAGACGGAAACGAGTCCTGACGTTCAAATAAAATAAAAAGCTCGAAGAGATCAGCAGACGACCTCGGTTAAATCCACTGCGTGACTCCTGATATTCCTGGTTTCTTCTTCTGACAGGAAACTAAAGATCCCTTCGTCGTTCTTCCTCGTTAAACCTCGGCTGTGGTTTGTGAATGAACGCTGCTGTCTGCTGGTTTGGTCCTGAACACTGAAACATAATGAAGCTTTAAGCCACCGAGAGGAAATCAAACTGTTTGGATATTTCAAGTTCAAATCTTTGGAAGTAAAAGTTAAAACTTAACAAGAGTAAAGTTTCACTTTTAAGAGACAAAGAAATTACAAGATTGTACACAAAAAAGTCACACGTTTGTGAGAAGAAATGTGTAATTTTTGGAGAAAAGTCAATCAGACTGAGCTCAACTCACTGTGATGGAGAATTAAAATAACATGTCATCATATTATACATTTTCACATAAAATGAACTTTATCTTAAAAATCTTTTTCTTTTCGTTTCATTCCTAAAGTTTTTGTGTTTTCCTCACAGCGACTCTAAAACCCGGCTCATTCGCACGGCGGATGTTTTAACTCTCGGGGTGAAAATTAAATTGAAGGCGGTGCTGATCGGACTTCCTCTTCTGGATCAATCTGAATCTGTTTCTAGAGGTAGAAGTTGTCTTTGTTATCAGACTCTCGGCCAATCAGACAGCTGACGTTTGACAGATGATGTTTGATGCTGAACGTGTGACGACATGAGAACGTCTTGATGTTGGAAGATCCTCCGGTCTGATCACAAGTTTCCAGTTTCAGCTCTGTCTTCTCTGTGTTAGCATGTTAGCACGTTAGCTTCAGCCCTGCAGCGTGGGGACTGCAGCCTTCTGTAGGCCCAGCATGGTGTCGTAGAAACAGTCTTCGTTAATTATGGAGGTCATGCTCTGGATGCTGAAGTCCCTCTCCAGCAGGCTGCTGAAGTCCAGCTCTCCTCCACCACCCGGACACACACTGGAGCTCCGTCTCTTTTCCTGGTCCCTCCCCACTCCTCCTCCTCGCTCTGCCTCCTCCTCAGTGAAGTTCAGCCTCTGCAGCTGAGCCTCCAGCTCGCTGGTCAGGGAGCAAAGTCTGGTCCTCTTCCCCGCAGAGTCGCAGGCCCTGCTGGGCAGCAGAGGCTCCGAGCAGGTTTCTCCGTCGGGTCTGTAGCTGTCGTCCGGCTGCTGGCGAGTCGTCCTCTGGGCGTCGGAGCGGTACCGCTGCTGCCTCCTCCTCCAGGAGCTGCTCCTCTCTGCCGTCGACAGCCTGGTCCTCCTCAGGGAGCCAGTGGGCGGCCGGTCTCTGAGGAGGGAGCGCAGAGCTTGCACCACGCTGGCCTTCGTCTCCAGACCGCTGAAATACAAACAAGACCAGCGTCGGGTCAGAACTGAGGAGGCAGCAGACATTTACTCTCATTACCGGTTCATCTGATGATCAGTTTCTGCTTTTAGACTGAATCCATTTCGTCCGTCTGACCGAAACCCTGAAAAAGACCTGAAACAGGCCTTCGAAAAGATTTAACTAAACTGCACAAACAGGACAGACATAAACTGATGTATACGTATATATGTGTATATTCCTCTGCTGACTGAAGTTCAGTGAACTAACCATCAGGAAGTGGTGAGTTCATGGAGCTGAAGCCGTGCAGTAAACAGCGAAACTGACAGTTTTTACCTGCTGCAGAGCTGAAACACCGTCTCAGGCCGACCCTCCACCTCTGACCTGCTGTGAACCAGCTCCCAAACACACGGGTTCTCCGAGGAACCTGAAGACAGAGGAGGAGGTTCTCGGGTCTGTACTGCAGTAAAGGTACTAATACACAGTGTAGAAGTACTCTGTTATAGGTTGAAGTGCATCAGAATACACCTAAAGTACCAAAAGTAAAAGTACTCATGATGCAGAATAATACACACGATATTCTTCTTATCCCTTTGGGGGGGGGGGGGGGGGGGGGGGGGGGGGG
>JAVQJD010034598.1:0-13999 GCA_036023655.1 Nannoperca australis | reverse complement strand
GATTATCTCTCTCACAGTGGACATGCACCTACGTTGAAAATTTCAGACCCCTCCATGATTTCTAAGTGGGAGAACTTGCAAAAACCAGGGTGTTCAAATACTTAATTTCTTCACTGTATCTTGCCATGCATTTTCTTTCCAGACATACATAGTTTTCAGAGGAGGAATCTTAATAACTTTGGTGATCCCTTGATTTCCTCTAGTGGTTGACATGTGGATAGAATGAGACTGCTGATACAAGAGGAGTGTCCAGCTGATAGGAGACACTGGGGTAGACCCAGAACACCCGGAAGAGAATATACATCTTGTATACATCCATTAAAGGTCAAATGATGCAGATATAGTGTTTGTGTGGAGAGGATGGATGCAGGAGAGATGCAAACTGGGACAGTTCATCTGGCAAAGGGAAATGTTAGATCATACTGTCCCAAGATCAGCAGCCATACCAATTTTACAAAATAAATTAGTCAAAAACCATAACCATCACCTGTTTTTGTAATCAGGAACTATCTGAAAAATGATTATAAGAGTATTATACAAATCTGACCAGACATCAAATGCCAACCTTTAGAACCTTTATTTCTATATTCTGTGCTATATGCATTTCAGTATATTCTGATTTTGTGATATTGTGGGTAAGAGACCAATGTGAAATTTTTCTTGTATGGATAGATTAGATGGGAACTAAATTAAAGAAACCAATAACCAAACAAAACTACATGTATACAGACCAGGATATTTCCCATTACTCCTTAACTTTACTTTCATTACTGTCTTTTAGGTTTTCTGTTCCCTCATTTCCTCCACTACATTTTAAATTGTACACAATACATGAGCAGAACAATATTTCTACCAATAATCAAATTGTTTTGACAGCTTTTTCCCCAGGTTTTTCTTTAGTTCCTTAGTAGTTTTTACATTTGTCAAAGGGATCGTCAGCCAAAAAGTGTGTCCCTTTATCCAAGTGCAGAGACTAATCAGTTATGACTAAACACCATCACACACACACACACACAGAGTTGTAGAATGCCACATCTGCCAAATAAAAAAATACAGCAAAAGAAAATGAGGGCTTTGTGAGTATAAAAAGATGTACGCTTTAAACCTGAAAAAAGGTGCAGACAACAACAAAAGCTTTTTTTGTGGAGAGCTGAGCACAATATGATGGTGAAAGGAATAGAAAACAGGAATGCCATGCATAGACGCCCCCCTCCTCCACCCCGACTGCATCCCCTCCCTCTCATCTGTCCATCCCCTCTCCTCCTTTTCTTTTTCCCTCTTCCATCCCCATCTCTTTGCTCAAAAGGTTAGTAAATGTCAGATGGGAGTTGTCATCATCTTCAATGGCGTCATCTTTCTTCATAGAAACACTGTCTATCTCTGTATGCGTGTGTGTGTGTGTGTGTGTGTGTGTGTGTGTGTAAGTTAAAGGGTATACAATTGAACAGAATGAAATTGAACAGGATATTGAAAATGGGAAATTACTGCTTTCAACAATGGGCGGACACGGACACACACACTCATGCAGAAAGGCTTGAAATAGAGCTGAGGATGTACAGTACATACTTCATACTGCGCGGTTCCTTCTCTATCTTACCCTTTTATTTCCCTTCAGTCTCTCTCTGTGTTTATCATGAAGAAACCACAAAACTTTGGTGAACAACTTAATGTCAGTGTAGCTGCCTGTGACTTATCTAATTCCCGTCCATGCACATTTTATCTCTTTCCGTCTCACTGCTGCGTCTTCATCACAGCCTGCATTTGCCTCTCTATATATTTTATGACTAATAGAAGGAGCAGGCCTTTGTGGTGATGACAAATCCCCACACTCAGACAGTTTTACAGCCTCTAAAGAGCCCTTTGACAAACGACTGGGCTGTAAACCTAATATTCTAATGCTGCATGTTATTGTAATGGTGTATGTGTGCATGAGTGAATATTTAGGGGATGTAAGTACTGCTTATCTTCGCCAATTATGAAAGCGCTTTAGCATCAAAAACAAATCTTACCACAGAGGCATACATAGAAGCACACTCAGTGGGCAGTTTATATACTGAGGACATGTCTTTGCAAATATGTATATGTTCAATAATACAGTGTGTCAAATAAACACATTCTATGCGCATGCACATGCACACACACATATACTAATATCTGTGCCTGTCTGAAACTTTTAGCATTCTTCGCCAGCATGAGAACATTGGGAGAGGAGGCTAAATGTGGACTCTTTCAGGAAATATGACTCTTCATGAAGCCCACTGGCCCACAGGTGCAAGCGCAGTCCTGGTACAACAGGGACAGACATGGACAGGATTTGTAGGAGCAGGATATTGTTATTATCTGAGATAAAATAAACTTCAGTACTAGCAACTTTGTCAGTTTACATTATGATGCACATAATTCTGTTTACTAAAGTGATTAAAAAGGTTGCATTCATTTGTACATTTAAATGTGCATAGCAATAATTAGAGCTATAGCCTGTTTTAGCTGTTTATATGATTACATAAACTTAAAGCTGTCTATAAATTCCCCATATTGTATATGTATATGTAATATATAATAATACTTCCAGAATCATGACACCTCCAAACTAGATTTAATTAGAACAGTATTATCACTATTCTAACAGTATATTTACATTTTTGTCCACTTTGAGATAAAGGAAGAAGCGCTTTAGCAAACAGCTTATTTACTCATACAGCAGATGCAGTAGCAACATTAGAGTTCATTTGGTGTCGTGTTTCCTGCGACCTAATGAATGTATGTCCAATATTCACTGGTCCAATATTAGCTGTGTTTCGGTCTCCATCAACTCCTCAGGGAAATATCAGGTTTTATAGCTGCTAAATGCCCCATTATATGAACCAGCTAAATGCTAACTTTGTCTCTAGGCAGGTAATGTGCAGCTGATTTATCAGATACTTTTTGCTGAAAACAGCTGCTTTAATGAAGTTTATGAGAGTGGTGAGAGTGAACCAAAATGGTAAAGCTTTGGGCCTGAAAGAGATGGGTTTGTCACTATGACCAACCCCTTTAACAACACATTTAATAACACACGCAGTCATTTGATCCATTGTTAATATATAAATAATGCTTGGTACAGCTTTTAGGTACACATGCTGTGTAATTGTAGAATGCTCTGTAAATATGCAGCACCTCCCTGTAATTAGAGACATCAGATGGAGCACACATATCCTCTCCTCCTGCATGACGCTACAGGTATTAAATCAGCTAGTAGGGAAGGGCCAGCAGTTGTCAATGACATTATTCGTAAGAATCACCTATACATTTTAATGTCTGCAAATACGTTTACTAGAAATCTCCAAATATATGTCTCAGGTTTATGTGATTTTGGAGAGAGTGTGTCCCTTCAACATCTTAAGTAGCAAACCTTGCCCTACAGACCAAATTTAAACTGCACCAATGCCCAAGGAACATGGAGAAAAATGGAGGCCAAAATGATGTGTAGGCACTCCATAATTATTTGACCCTAATCAGAGAGAAGGAGGTGGAGAGAACAGACTAGTGACTAGTGAGAGCATTTTAAGCAGTATGACTGTATAAACAGGGATTTCGATAAAAGGTTAATTTGGGGTCTACCCAAAGCAATGCCATGACTGTCATGTACACTTACCAACAGGAGAATTATTTGACCTAACATACAGTACATTGAAATACATGGTTGAGGGTCCTCTTGTCTTTAGGTCATGTCTTACCTTCGCTCCAAAATAAACTATATTCTTACGGTATTATTGAACATTCCCTAAAAAATTAACTGCCAGTGTTTGAAAGTAAAAAATGTGTCCACTCATGATTTGCTTGTCAGTAGCAATAGAACATTTTTGTTTGGGGTGAAATGTGAATTGGCCCTGTCATGTTAAGACTTGATAAATGATCATAAATCGCCTGTACATCGATAAGACCGCAGGGTCCACATGCTCAGTCCTCTGCTCACACAGTCTTACAGTGCATATGTCTGAACACCTTTTCTTCCTTTACTCGTCTATAATCCCCTAATGGCTACACGCTGTTATTTCCCCAGAGGGCCAGTGAGCTGCGCTCCGCTGCGGGAATGCATTAAATTCAAGAGTTGTTGATGCCCGCTCAACGGAAAGCAATAACCTGTGCAGGGTCACTTTTTCCCCCATTTCCTTTCATTTTCTGAGGTCGAACAGAATTGCCTTTCAGTGCTATTGTGATTATGTTCCGTTTAACATGAGAATTATGAGAATTACACACATAAGTATAGTGCAGCATGCCTCTACAAGATTAAAAACAGCTGCACTGGGAGAGTGAAAGACTCAAAGGATGAGAGGGAGGGAGGGAGAGAAACACCCGGAGTTAATAGATAGGCATATAGCTTTACCGTTTTAATAATATCTAGCCTTAAACTGTTTTGGGGGTGAGATACATTTTTAGGATTTAAATCATCAATCCTGTGTGGGTTGCTTTCCCTGACTGCAGCCATGCAGGGACAGTGACTACCAGCTATTTGAAAAAAGCTTAAAAAGTCCTAAAACAACAACAGCAAACATGTTCAGATTCATTCTCAGAATATTTTGCCTCAAGTCTGTTGTTGGGAGCATATATTTTACACTAACAAGATGCTAACCCCCTTCCCCTGGCCACCTGCTGCCACCTGCTAAACACTCCTGGCATGTCAAGACATCGTATTAAAGGAAATAAACTGTATTGTTTGTGTGTTGCACACTGAAAGGCCCACTCAGGAATTTCACAATTTGCAGCCCCAATCTGTGACTTTCCCTTTGTCCTGGTCATCAATAAAGATGGAAAAAAGATGGAAATTGCAAGTTACCATATTGTGGAAACCCTGCTTGGAGGAAATAACTCAGTGAAAGATTGGAGGGTCAAACAGCCATCAGTGAGAGGGGGAATCCCTAGAAAACATCACCCTGAAAGGCATAAGCCATGTCCCCCCTGGGCCTCAACAGGGAGCAGCAAAACTAAATGACTGGTGAAAATGGCTGTAAAAAAAAAAAACGTCACTGCCCTCAATCTGATTTGGACTAACTTAATTATCAGAATCAGAAGAGGAGCGTTTTTGAGCCGCTGGCACAAGCCAGTTCATTAAAGACCTGCCACTGCTTTGTTACCTCAGCAACTCTCGGGGATCTATGTGTAATGCGCTTTTTGTTTATGGAGACAGAGGAAAAAGGGGAGGAGAGAGGACAAACTAATTAAGCTCCTCCAATTATGGTCCTGATAGCCTCGTGGCCTGCTTGATGGAGAGCCGGCACAGCAGAGAGAGATCCTCCCTGTGAGCAATTATAGGTGCGTCTCCGACTCAGATCTGTCACATGGATGGGACTGTGTGTAATTGTTCCCGGCAGATGAACTCACGGGCAACTTTGTGAGCGTTGACAGAGTGGTGTCACAAACCCCTCCGCCTCTTGTCAGCGGAAAAATTAAATCACTTTTCTTTATCTCCCTTCTTCTTTCCTCTACAGGCAGCCAATAGGCTCTAATGGCAGGTATAATTGAATTTTGCAGGCTGCACACTCACACACACACACACACACACACAAATAGCCCTCTCGACTGTTATGACTGAGTCAAAATAAACAGCACTAATATGGTGTCTCACACACAGTAATTACAACCCAATCTGTGTCGTTTCTCCTGTTTTCCCTTTTAATTGCTCCTCTCTCTTTCTATCAATTTCTTCCTCTTCTTCTTCATCCTCCTTCTCCTTCACCCTCCCTCAATACCCAGTCTGTCGCTCCCCACCATACTGCATTTGAAGAATTAGCCGCGCTAACGCAGGCCCTAATTGGCTGTCACTGTGCGCTCGAAAATGTGAAGCCACTTCCTCGATATAATCATGTTTACACGCGAGCGCCGGGTGCCAGACTGCTGGGCTTGTCTCTATCGAGCTTGTTTAGGAAGTAATTTACTGTAAAATTGGCTATGATAGTCAGTCACAGAAAGAGAGAGAGAGAGGAACTAGCCCTGTGTAAACAGGGTTTTTCTGAGACACAATGACTTCCTCAGCGTGCAGTTTATTATTTTTTTATATTTTCTCTCGCTGGTGAGCTGGAGGAGGGGTCACACTCTAGCATCAACCTAGGTGAGCCTCATTATCACCATATCAGTTTAATAAAAGTAAAGCAGGTTTAACTGTGCAATACAGCAACTTACGAATCACATTCGATGGATTGCAGAACATCCTGTGATCATTTTGTTGGTACATTTGTTTACACACACTTTCTTTCTACCATTTCAATTTATCACACTAATTGGAGGCAATACAACACAGCCGTTTCAGAAAATAACAAATCAAGCTGCAACTTGAAGAAAATAACAAAAAAACAAAAACTCACAGGCCCATTATTCATCTGCCGCTACTCTTCCATTCGATAGAAAAGACCTTGATGGCAAAATGATCAAATGTGTTTGTATGTAGTGGCTTAAAAACTTTCCAGAGCCTGTTCAAATAGAACAGACAAGCCTTGTCTGTCACTTTCAACAGTATAGGCGCAGTTTTCCATAAGAGTGTCAAGAGTATTTCAGATTAAAAGCATCTTCATTTGGAAGCGCGGTGACCGGAGGGCAACCCTCCCAGGAACACATTCCTTATTTACCGGCCCTGTTAATTCCCATTCCCAGCACAGCAAGGGTTGGGGGGCCACTTGAGAAGTCTGCACACTGTGAAGTAGACCTGACATTTTTCTCCTCTAATTGTGTTTTCCTCTCTCTTTGCTGGATTGCAGTTTGTGTATGCGTGTGTTTATTTGTTTACGTTTGTGTGTGTGTATGTGTGTGTGCATGTGCACAGGCATACTTATTCATCTGTGTGTGTGTGTGTGTGTGTGTGTACAGCAACGGTGTGTATGTTTTTTGCCAATTAGGCACTCAATGACAGGACATGTGGTGAAGCAGCTAGCTGGGCTATTCATGGATCAGCAGTTATGGGAGGAAATTTCAAAATACCAACTGGATACACACACACACACACACACACACACACAGAGCCACAGAGCTCCAGTAATTTTGAATGCTCAGTGTATGAAGCTGATCTTAGCGGCTCAGACAGCAGGATGCTGTCTGTCAATGCATCATTTGTTGACACAGTTGTCCTCCTGTTGTGTCAAGTTCACTTGTTCCTTGGGATTCACAAATTTCAAAAGTTTTGACGTGATGTTAAACAGATTTCAGACAAACACTAAGTTAACATTTCAACCTCCCTTTCAGGTTAAAATATATACTCATTTGGTATCTTACCCAGAGTCAAATAAGAAAATGTATATAAATGTTATCTTAGCTGAGCTTATCACCTAGTTCTGTCAAAGGGGGAAAATATAACCGTCCCAATAACTCCCAAAACTCAAAACTGATATTGATTTTGATGGCAAACAGGAATATTTCCTGTATTTCCTGCTCCAGTATTTGCTGAGTGTGATTTAATGGGCTCTCTCTCCAACATGCTTCAATACCAAAGAGGAACATGTGGTGTTGTGGTGATTTGGCCAATGGAAACATGGTCCGTGCCCTTTCTGCCAACTATTCCAGCACAGCTGAGAGATACCTTGCTTCTGTGGAGATCCTCATTCTTGCTGAAAGACCTCTGGACCTGCTGCTATCTGAATATCAGGCACACTGGTGATCACCAGCTTTAGAAGCCATGAATCCCTTGCATAGAGGTGAAAGCATTGCAGGATAACAACACCAATCTATCCATAGGATCCCTTGTCGTCACCACAGTGCCCAAGTGACATCTGTGTCCATATCTGTCATGTGATCATCAGGCTTGTTTACACAATCTTCTAAGCTGTCTGTGCTGTGGTCTAACTTTAACATAGATCTTTGCCTTTATCTTGTTGCACCTTTTTTGTCAACAACCCTTTATATTCTGACTATGTTTCCTACTTTAATTTAATATATATACATTTAGTAGGAATACATATATATTTATCCTGTTTGGCACCAAAACTGACCAAACCCAATATGATTCTGATGCCAATTAACAAGGTACAATTAGAACATGTTTAGATACACAGGGACACTATTTTGTACAATGTGGCTTGTTAAATATTCCATCTTCCATCAGTCTTCCATCTAAGCTGTGGTGTGTTTCGTCAGGCACCATCTCGCGAAATCTCATCAAATTATGACCAAATAAACCAACGACAAACCACAGACATTAACAGTTTCTACTGCTACCTGGTGGTAATGAGAACAAAAACAGCAAAGACAAGCCCATATTACTCTGTTGAATGTTAGAGAAGGTCATATTTGTTTTTAATCTCTGCTTACACACTGTCCAATAAAGAGGTGACTTATGTGTCCTCCATATCCTTGTGGCTGTACAGACTCTTGTAACTAGAGAGTGTGAATCTAAAATAAAAGCACACATTTCTACTGGGGCTCGACCAAAGAAACCACAATACAGGTGTAAGTGCAGCCTCTGGGCAGTACATGAATTATTTTGCTCAGTGTCTGGACTGAATCCAGGCCCCTTGAATCCGAACGATGCCCTTTTATTGGGATTCTGCAGGGATTCTTGGAGACTGGCCCTACCCTTTTTCATGGCAGGACATATACTAACAGATTTGTCTGACACACTGGACGGCCGGTCAGCAAACCTATACCACCCACATGGTTAAATACAAATTTTCTAACACGTTGAACTTTATCATTCTGTGAAGTAAACTTTAAGGGAAACTCTGGTATTTTTAAACCTCAGCCTTATTTAGGGGTCTAAATGATCAATGGCAAAAGTTTTGGAATTGGTTCAGGAGATCGTTTCCATCGGCACGTGAACGGGCTGCAATGGCTGCAACGTAATCCTTTGGGGCAACTGTCCTGTGAAAAGTCTGTCAACTAAAAGTGTTTGTTTTTTACACTAACGCGCTCGAACTGTTATTCTAAGTGTCTGACAACATTTTGGAAAGGATCCATACAACGACAGACCGTTTTGTTAAATCCTTCCGTCTTCCTCAGGGGAGCAAGACTTTTTCTTGAGCGAGACTTTCTGCTTCTGGTTAAACAAAAAGGATCTTACTCTGTGTGGATCCTTTCCATAATGCTGTCAGACAAAAACAAGCACTTTTAGCTGACATACCTTTCACAGGCGAAAGGAGGCAATCTAATGGACCAATTCCAAAACCCCCCAATTTTTTAAAATAGGGTCAGAATCACAGTCAAAATCAGTTTCCCTTTAAGTCTTCTGTACACACTCATTCAAATAAATCATTTATTCAACCAGATGCCAGTCAAACTAGTGTCTGTTTTTTATGTTGTGTGATACTCACTACTAAGGACTGTTTGAAAAAGACAGGTTGATTTTTGGCCATAAAATCTCTACTAACTTATCATCTTGTAGCAAGAAAACTGTTAACAGACTCTCTGTGTGTGTTGTCTCTTCAGTTAATGGTAAACTGGCCATAGGACCCCTTTAAATGCAGAAAAGAGAAAATGATAGGCATGAAAATTAGAGAGAAGATGCTGCAACGGAAGAAAATACGATGAGACACGAGTCGAGAGAGATGAAACAAGAAAATGATGGAGTGGGTTGAAGAGAAAAATGATCACTCCTCTTCAGTGTCAGCTTCTCTGGATTAAACAGAAGTAAAATGTGTTTTATACTCAATATCTTTCTCTTATTATTATTTTGGATAGGAAACAATCCATCCAGTCTTGAGTGGATACTGTGTGTTGTAACGGTCACCCACTGAAATCACCTCTTCCTCGATCAATCATCTTAGCCTGCCTCTCCTGAAGCGATGCCATATGGCGTCTCTACCTCTCTTCTCTCACTCGGTTTCTCTCTCCTGTTAGATTCCTCGCCTCCTCGTCTTCTCTTCCCCATTCCCATCTCTCTTCCTTTACTTTTGCCTCTACGTCTTTCCCCTGATTTACTCGAACACACAGATGTACATACACACACTGCCCAGCTTGCCCTCCTGCCACCCATCTTTCAGGACCAGATCTGTGCATGAGCGAGAGCGTTGCCAGTGGACACGACATGTCTCCCTCCTCTTCCCGCTCCCATGTCTGCCTCTACTTCTTAACTCTCTTTCTCACCTGTCTCAGCTCCGTTCTGCCTTATGGCATCTTAGATCAATACAACAGCAACGGCAACAGCAAAGAAGAAAACTGCGTAACATTGATTTTTTTATTGTGATTGTGTGTCTGTGTGGACAGCACTCTGGTCAGTAAAGGATATAGATTACAAAATTGCCATGTTCCTGCACGGTGGTTGCATGTGCAGAGAAAAAGCAATATAGTTCAGACATGGAATGAGCCACTGAATCCTGTAAATGCTGAGAACATTTTTAGAAATTATATCTTCAATGCTCCTTTTCATAGGAAGAGTCTTGCAGCACCGTATTCCTTGAGATTACATCCATATTGCTGCCCATTTGCACAATCATTGTACCACTTTTATTTGCACTATGGTCACTGTAGAATCTCTACCTCAACATCTCCTTACCTTTGCATATTGTATTATATTGTATAAAGCACTGTGTTTTGTTTTTTACATATTCTATTGTATTTATCTATTTTGCACTGCTGGGACATGAGGAAACTGCAATTTCGATATCTATGTATGTACTGCTCATACTGTGATATTGACAATAAAGCTCTCTTTGATATTGGACAATTCGGCATCTCATCATTTATGTTCATTGTCAACGTTCAGTGCGGACGCAGTAGTTAAGCAGGAACAACATGGATGTGGCGCCCCATTTGTCCCGGAAGTTGCTCACTGGGTGCATACGGCGAAATCCTTTTTTTACAGGCTCCCACATTCCTCCAAGGTTTTGGTGCCAGTAGAACATGTGCTCAAATTCGGATAGAGAAAGCTCAGAAATATTACAGCCATTCCTTTTGTAATTATTGCGTATGGGTTAAAGTCTATTTGGACCAATGGACGTTTCATGATCACTACCAATGCAATACCCAATCTCAATTTCCCATCTCAACCATCCATCCCATATGACATGAACGCTGCATTAGGGGCACACACAACAAGAGTTTAAGCTCTGTGATGGGATACTTCTTAACAAAATGCTCTCTGTAGAGTTGTAATAGATTTCTCTTATTTATCTGTGTGAACAGGCTTGTAGTCACATAACAGACAATAAACAGGATTCTTTCTGGGGGAACACTGGACGCTCAAAGTAACTATGCTACTCTTTAGTTACTAAATTATTAGACTACTATTATTCTACTACTACTATTCAAAGAGAAATACAGAACATGACACTGAACGTGTCACTGAATGAACAACTTTTGAAATTCACATTTTTAGGATATAGTCATTGACCAGTAGTGTTTCCATGTGTATGGGGCTAGTCTATCTATCTCTCTCTCTCTCCCAGATTTAGCCGACCAGACTGGGCATCTGCCCAAGCAACACACCTGCTGGATGCCACAAAACACATTAGTCTGGTGTGAGAGCCTCTCACTGCAGCCCTCTACTCCTCTCCTCTACAGTCTGCTCTCCTTCTCATCACTGCACTCTCATTTCCTCTCTACTCCTCTCATGATCTAACCTCTTTTTTCTCTCTCTTTTTTTTTCACTTCCCTATCTCCTGTTTCCTCCAAGACTGTTGAACTCAAGTGAAGACATGTTGTCTTTTATATCGGACTTGTCTGGTGGGTGTTTGGCCCTGGACTCGCCCAGTGCAGTCTTTGGTCTTGATCATATATCAGACCTAATTTGAAATTGTTTGTGACTTAATCTTACGCATCCATTTTCTGATTAAAAACATAAATTACAATTCACTTTATACCGAATATATTTTCACTTTTCAAAACCTTGAAGAGACCTGTTACAATTTGCACAGATTCCAGGGTGCAACTCTTGTATGAGTCACGTTAACAGACTAAATAACCTGATAGTAGAAGTGGCGTTTTAAGAGGAATGTTCATCTTGACTCTCCTTTTTCACACTTGTTTGATAAGCTGTCATCACCCGTCTCTATCTTTATCTTCATTATTTTGGAGCCTGTTTGAGTCGCTCCATTTTTTCTCTTTATATCCTTCACTGTCTTTGAAGAGTCCTCGGTCTAAATCTTGACCACATTTGGACTTGTCTCAGATTCCACGTGTGAGCCTTTCACACAGAAAGGCAGTGAGGTACATTGCAGCCGTCAAAGTTAATTTCCGGTTCATAACATCATTATATGTTAAACTGAGGTTCAGTGTTTCCCATCAGAATCACAGCAGTAGCTGAACCCTCTGTGTTCATGACAGAAACGCACACAGGATTTCAGTCAACTGCAGTTTTACACTTGGAAAAGTCAATTTAATGTATAGAGGGTGTCTTTTCTCTTTATGCCATCACTACATCAGAACAAAGCGAAATACAAGAAACACTGACTCATTTGGCAAAAGTAAATACACAGTAAAGTAAAGACCCTCGTGTTAATTGCTAAAAGAAAGTGAAAGATTCTTCAAAACTATCAGAAATAAATTTGAGGCAAAAGATGCAGTTGTAAAATCATACTTTATTTTGGTTCTTTTCAAACAAACATGATGACAGACTATAATGTCGATATTTTTTCCAGACGTTAAAGTAAAAGGTGATGTGTCAACTTCTTGCAAAATTCCTATCTGAATGCTTAAAATAAGAGATTACAAAAATGGCAAATCAGATGTTTATTAAAATCTGTAATTAATAGTAATATCATTATCAGAGGACTAGGATCTATAGTGCACTTTGAGGCAATTTACAAAAGCTATTACTCCTTCTGCTGAGGTTTAAGGGTTATGTTTGTTTGTTTTTGTTGTTTATTCTTTGTTGTGGGAGAACACATTTTTATGCTAACCTGTTAACATTTTTATGAACATTTTACATGCACATGCACAGTAATTGAGCTCTGGCACTGACTAATGATTATGTTTATTATTTCACACTGTTATACTGAGCCTACAAACACATGCAAAAGGACTGTGTACAGTCAACCTGGAAGTATGACTTTGCACATAACACTCAGAATTTACAAAAACTATGCCATGGCACTCCTGAGCTCTGATATACATTATAAGTAAGCCAATAAGGGGAAACAACCTTTAGTTTTCTCGTGATAATAGGTTGATTATCTTGTTTTCTCAAGATTCCGAATATAATCATTCTCAACCGAGAGCAGCCCTGGCACTAGTTGAAAAGTCAGGGTATGAAAGTTATTACATTTCATCTTCTGGGGACCACGCCTGTCTGTTCAACATTGCACAGTTGATATTTCTGTCAGGACCAAAGTGGTGGACGGACCAAGCAACAGACCGACATCTGTCTTTGCTGGACCACGGAGGTTGCACAAGCCAAGAGAGTGAATGTCTCTTGCTGACTGAGTAACAAAAGTGACAGTTCATCATATTGTCAATAAGCTGGCAAGGCAACCTGTTTTGTGATAATGCGCTGGTCTTGACTTATCTGTTATGAGCACAGAGGGAGACGCAATCAGCCGGTTCCATTTGAAAACATTTATCCTCTTTTCTTCAGTCAGAGTAAGGTGTAGTTGAGTGGTTTCATTTTTGAAGGCACTCAGGAACAAAGGACGAAGGGAACCAACTCATCAATGCACCTGTATTAGCTGCTCAATTAGCAACCTATGCCTGTTTCCAGGGAGTGTGCTCCCGATCCAGCAGCCCTGCGACCTCCACCTCCAACACAACCAAAGAGGGCAACACTTGATGTTAATTTTGTCATTTCTGTGGTTCAAAAAAGAAATAAGTCTTTCTTCATATATTTAATTAAAACATAGGGCCAAGTCAGTGTCTACAACTCTTAGGATATCTCTAGTGACTAACATATTATATCATATAATGTTTTAGTGTGGTTTTATAAACTGTTCATAATAAATGAAAGAAATAGGAAAATCTGGAAATGAATCAGAAAGCAGCTCTATGTTGCTGCTGTTACGTTTAATTTTACATCTTGAAACTACAATGTACCCACACTGCAAAGAAAACACCCACTGTCTACTGAGTGGAACTAATTTTAATTTCCGTTCAGAAATTTGGAACAAAA
>JAVQJD010034589.1:0-49628 GCA_036023655.1 Nannoperca australis | reverse complement strand
TGTGTGTGTGTGTGTGTGTGTGTGTGAGGTAGCTACTGCTTTAGGTCGTTGATAGATGGGAATTACTGGGAAGTGTGTGTGAGTTTGTGTGTGTGTGTTGCTAGCGGCCGGCTACCGCTCCAGGCCGGTGATAGATGGCTTTGGCTGAGAAGAGCGCATTAGCTGTGAGCCGCCCATGAAGCAGTCACTCAGTCAGGGGGAAGGGGACAAAGCTGAAATGCCCTTAGTGACAATTCCCTGGAGATAAACTCATAATATCTCTGAAAGAAAATCCCAGAGACGGAAGGAATCGTGGACATTAGAGATAATGCCAATTTAAACAGCCTCAGAGTATGCTAAAATGTTATTAAAGTAAAGTCAAAAGTCTTTCTGTAGTAATTAGATTGTGTTTGTGGGGAAATTTGAAGCAGGTTAAAATGCAAAAAAAGGTTTTCTGCAAGTGTTGTTTGACCCAGGTCCAAATGGATACGGAGGGGGTTTAGTTTACTTAAAGACCATCATAAAGAGGGTGGAGAGGGTGGAGGAGTGAAGGGAGGGATGCAGGGAGGAATGGAGGGGAGGCAGACAGTCTGACTGTCTCTCTGTATTTGTAATGAGAGGGAATGTGGTGGGAGACCGTTACAGGCCGTCACCAGACTCATGTTGTATGTGTCTGCCTGTCTCTGACTCTAATGAATGGGTGAAAACATATGTGACCTTTTTTATTTTTATCCATGTCCCTATCTTGAGTAAACTCAGGTGTGTTTCTGCTTCTGCTGTGGTGAATTTGTCGTCATGCATTCTGCCTCTCTATCCGAGTGAGTGTTTGTGGGGGGGGGGAGGGGTAGCCCCACACATGTCGATACTCATCTCCTGTCTTGACGGGCTAACTGACTGCTAATGTTTCTCTGTAAACATCATTCAACTCCTGGGGGACATGAGATCAATGTGCACTCAGTGCTAACTCGCAACAGAGCAGCAGCAGCAGCAGCTACTCTCGCTTCACGTTCATCCATATTTATGCGCATGTTCTCTGCAGATCACTCTTCCCCTTATTGCGTTTTCCCTCTTCTTTCCACTCCAACACGCAGACATATCCTCACTCACCAACACTCTCTCTTTCTCTTTCTCCTGCACTCTATCTCTCATTTCCAGGCTTTCAGTTTTTCCTCTGATTTCCCTGTTGTACACTGGTGTGTAGCCGATCAATATATAATCACAGGTTCTGAGGCTTATATTTATTACCGCTCTAATGATGCCATAACCACGATTATCAGTTTCCTGCCAGTGGCATCACCATCCTCCTCTGCCTCTTTCTCGCAGGTTTCTGTGGGACGACTACGCCGTGGAGGTGAAGCTCAATGACTACCTGGACATCGTCTGCCCCCATTACCCTCAGGGTGAGGTGCCTTCGCTGGATGCTGAGCGGTACGTGCTCTACATGGTGGAGCGTGAGGACTACGAATCCTGCAAGCCCCAGTCGTACGACCAGATGCGCTGGGAGTGTGGCCATCCGTTTGCTCCTCACGCCCCTGAGAAGTTCTCTGAGAAGTTCCAGCGTTTTACGCCGTTTACTCTGGGAAAAGAGTTCCGCCAAGGAGAAAGATACTATTATATCTGTAAGTGTCACTATCTTCCTCTCAGATTTTTCACTGTTTGCAAGTTACTTATTTTCTAATACTTTCACATTAAGAGCCCACCGCTATGCTAGCAGCTCTGTGTTTTGAGCTAAATACTAACATCAGCATGCTAACATGCTTACAGTCACAATGTTGACATGAAAACGTTTAGTTACATTTTATACATCTTGCTAATTAACACTAAACACAAAGTAGAGCCGAGGCTGATGGGAATATCATTAGTTTGGTAGGGTTTTGGTCATAAATAAATACATTCAAAATTTGACCCGATGCTGACCAAATGACAAGTTAAGCGATCACCAGAATTATTACAATTCATGTTCAACTCCATAAAGAAGTGAGGCCTGGCCGATGGTTTAACGCTAACCGTAATCTCTGACGCTTAACGTGGACATGAACTGGGGTGTCGGCTCAGTTTGCCAACTTTATGCAATACTTGCTCTGCTAGAATGTAACAACAAAGAGCAAGCAGTGTTGTCACCCTGACCATGACTGTAATTAGATAAACTGCAGGACAAGACACACTTCGCCTGGTCACAGATGGTGTCCTAAAGCGCTGTCCATTGCCAAGTGTGTGTGTGTGTGAGTGTGAGTGTGCATGCATGAAGGAGAATTAAGGGGCCTGTGGAGGATAAGTGCATTAGTTAGGGTGTTAACGCCTGTGTTGTGTCTTTTCTTTTCCCGGCAGCCAAACCTTTGCACCACCACGGACAGGAGTGCCTGAGGCTCAGAGTGGACGTTGTAGCTGCAGACGGTGAGTTTAAACGCCCTCCTAGCTGTCAGGAGAGCAGCACAGTCACCTCTGATTGTAGTGTTAGGCTATGGCAAAGATCCAGGCAGAGTAATTGATGGCATTGTTCTTCTCTTTCAGGCTCTCAAGAGGCCAGAGTGGCTAAAGGAGGCGCAGGTGGGGCTGAAGTTGGAGCCGGGGGTGGGGTTCACAACCCGTCCAGCAGACCGCCTGCAGGTATGTTGACCAACCCTATGTCCTTTCTAATTATCCCTGACCATAAAACAATCCAGGTACATTCAGGATTATGTTGGGGTGTAAAAAAGTGGTACTAATGTGTCTTCTTTATCTCCCATCTTCAAGCAGATGACCCAGGTGTGCTGCCAGATGTCCAGAAGAGCGTACGGACAAACTCTGCAGTGGCAGCTACATCTCTCTCAATCCTCTCATTGCTAGTCCCATTTTCATTACTGCTATTGTTGCACTGAGAGTACATGAAAGGACTGCTGTTGGCAGACTTTTTTTTTTTCAGGGACAACAATGAAGACAGTCCGTGGGGATGAAACCACTGACTCAAAAATACAGTTTTCCATGCCCAGTGCTGGCCACAGGGAGAGACTTTTGAAGCTTGTAAAGTAAAGATGGACTCGCTTGCACTACGTGTGCTGAGTAACTCTGAGCATTAGAGACAAAGTATGTGTGCTTCGTCTATTTTTTTTTTCTTTTTTTTCAGAAGGTGACAGATTTTTTTTCTTGGAAAGACAAGAACCTCTTTGGATGATAACCCTACAAGAAAATATGACAACGTTGAAGAGGAACCTAAAGTGGCCGAAGAACAATCAAGAGCGAAGACACCAACTCTGTTTGAATTATGTAGACATACACTTGGTGGATGGAATAAATTCACATTTAATGAAAAAGTAATATCTTACCTTTTGAGCCAAAGATCAGTCATCTCTCCAACATGTACACTATTCCACCCTTGAGTATTGTGTACTATTTGTTGTATTGTTATTGTGATGGTATTGAGTGGCATTGATGTCCAAAGTGATTACTTTCTCTAAATGTAGCATTGACGGACACACGGGATGTTCTCATAACTGTCATTCCTTTGCAAACTCGACCATGTGCTTATACACTGTAGCACTAATACTTCACAGTACAGACACACCAACACGCACTCCACAACAGTCCACACACACACACACACACACACAGACCTTGGATGACACGACATAGCACATGAAAACACACTACAGTGAACTGTGTTGCGTGTACATTCTGTGAAGATAATTTATACCATTTGCAGCTGAGGAGTTTTACTGTATATACCATGTGCTCACAAAAAGAATTGTTTACTGTTGGCAATGGGGGAGGGAGCTTTCTCTCTGTCTCTCTCTCTCTCTCCTGGTAGAGGTAGTACTTGTATGAAAGGGAAAATGTGTGAGAGTAAAAAAATGTGCACAAGCAAGGGAGTGACTAAGTTGAATGAGTGATGAGACAAAAATGTTTTTCTGCCAAAAGCGAACACTGAGATGTTGTGTGTACCGCAGAGAGGCTGGACTTCTCCGTTTGTTGGATCTTGCCCCTGTATTGGTTCAACTGTCTGACATGAAGAGCCGGTATCAAATCTTTATTACTACAGGACCCAAGCCTGTGTATCATGGTGCTTTCCTTCATGATTTCAAGCTCAGTTGGAAAACAAGCATATACTTCTAATTACTTCAAAGTGAAGTAACCAGCTATTTAGACGTTCAGAATACTTTTCACAGTTTTGGATCATTTAAAAATGTTGTTATAGTCACAAATTCACAACAGACAAGACACAGCATCAAACCGAGTTGCCAAGCACATCTTCTACCTGACAGGCTGGCTCAATCAACAAAGCACAACAGTATATGACCATTGAAGTCAGTCTTTTTTTTAAATCTGAATTCTTGTTACCTAATTTTGTACATGTGTAAGTAAGAGAAGTGTATGATATGTGTATATGTATATATATATATATATACATATACATAGAAGATTATATAAAAGACCTGATAAATATGCTAAATGTGAAAATTTCATGTGAAATAAAAAGATATTTTTGGAAAGCCAGAACTGCTTTCTTGTGATTATTTTTTGTCACGGCTCAAGGGATGCTAATGTTGGTCTGTCTGTTTTATCGGTTGGTTGGCGTGTCCACCACTTTGGTCCAGACTGAAATATCTCAGCAACTGTTGAGTGGATTGTTACAACATTTTCTACAGACATTAATGGTTGCCAGTGGATTTATCCTAATGACATTAGTGATCATCTTTTTTTCCTCTTGTGCCACCATATGGTTTTCTGTGAAATGTCTCAACAGCTATTACAACTATAGCTGCCATTAAATTTGGTACACGCATTCCTGTACCTCTCAGGATGAATTGTAATAACTCTGGTGATCCCTTAACTTTTAAAGCGCCATTATTAGGTCAAAATGTGAACTTGTCCAATACTTTGGTTTATGACCAAATACCTGCAGAACCAACGATACTCCCATCAGCCTCAGCGGAACTTTGCATTAAGTGCTAATTGCCAAATGTGTGTATGCTAGCATGCTAAACTAAGATGTGCAACAGCATTATGTTGACATTGCCATTGTGAGTATGTTTCCATGCTAGATTTAGCAGTTATAGCTCAAAGAAACAAAGCGCCAAAGTACAGCCTCACGCAGCACACGATAGCATGGCTGTACTCTTGTAGTCTTGTTTACACCTGATTTTATGTAAAGGTTCAATTATCTATCAAAAGAACGAACCAACAATATAGTTTCCCGGCACCAACTAAATGAAAGATCACTTTTTTCCTTGGAACTAAGGTGATTTTGATGCTAAAAAGCTTTCAGGAAACCCATCCCATTTCTCCTTTTGATTACACCGGAGAGATTTCCACAAAAGAAGCCAATAGCACAGATAATAACTCACACACGCTAATGTGACAGGAGTTAAATAGAATCAAGGCCAAGGTGGCCAGAGAGGAGACAAAGCTACAATAGAGAGATAATAGAAAACAAGGAGAGGGCTATGTTTATTATTACCATCAGTAAATATTCAGATCCTGTACTTCAGTAAAATTACTAATACCACACTGGAAAAATACTCAGTTACAAGTAAGTCCTGCATTGAAAGTATGTAAGTATAATCAGGAAAATGTACTCATTAGTATTATATACTTACTAAGTATTAAGAGTAAAAGTATTTAATGTAGAAAAATGTCCCTTGTGACTGTTTTACTATTACATATTATATCATTAGATTATTGTTATTCATGCAATCATGCAAAAGCAGGATTTTACTCAGGAACCATGAAAATGTTTATTAAAAAACATACAAGTACCTCAAGTTTGTACGTAAGTATAGTACTTGAGTAAATGCACTTAGTTACATTCAACCACTGATTGCCTTTTGGCATGAAGACTAAATACACAGGTGTGATGGCTCTACTGCCTTTATCTCAACCTTCTGGCGTGCCTCCACCCTGAGCCACAACACCCCCCTCCCAACATACACACACCTCCTCTTTTCTCCAACCAAGATGCTTTACTCGTCTGCAAGTTGCACGACAAGCCATTGTTCTCATCTCTGCTTCTCCTGTCTCTCCCTTCCCGGGGGAGCTTTACAGCCGTGACAGTAAAAACAGCTGTAGCACCAAAAGCTGGTGCCACTGCCTCCTAACTCCCCAATGTTTTCAAAGGGATGGCCGTAAATTAGGGCTGGTGGGCAGGCCCCTTAACCGTCCGACCCCTAGAAGAGGCTCCACTGAGTAGTAGCTCGTCAAGACGAGACAATTCTTTTTATTTACTCTCTCGTTCAACGTACCAGATTGAGTAAATGTGCACAGCGAGTGTGAAACCTTTAACGCTGTAGTAAATGTTAAGGGCAGTCGGGAGATAACTAGAGCAAACGTGGAGCACAGAAAACAAGAACATCTTGAGTGCAAGGTTTTTACAGGCTGTTTGTGCACGAGTGTAAATCCCAAATTCATAAATCAGACGCTTAACAAGCAGTTTGCATGTATTACCTCTACATTCGAGTCACAGAGCTAAGCATCTAGTGTTTCAAAAAAGAAATAACTCGCAAATCTGTGAACACGACTAAGAGATTGTTTTACAACAGCTACAGCTGTTCTGAGGGTATTTCCAGAATCATCAAAGATTCTTTTAATCATTTGAATGATCAACGTCGATATTCATCCCATTTCCTAAGTTGCTGCTATATTATTTTCTATACAGGTAGCCAGAAATGACATATGACCTTGCTTTCTCCTCCTGTTAAAATACAAGAATAACACAATATTTTGTATGAAAATATAAAACAATACAGTGTAACATCAATATAGATAACTAGAACTGTGACTAATTAATTTCCTCCACAATTGGATGGATTGTCATGAAATGAAATTGTCCCCAGACGATGAATCCTAATGACTTTACCAAATACTTTGGTTTATGACTAAATACTTGAACAAATGATATTTATGAATATGGTGGACGTTGTAAACAGCCATGCTTTGCCTAAATAGCATGGCTGTAGACCCTTAGTCTTGTTCAAAGATCACAGAGAATTTTTATATTTCTGAAAAATTAATGCTTAGTCTCTTCGCCTCGATGTAATGGCAAGACGTCATAGGCACAAACTGGGGCGATATTAAATCAAACATTTCCCATGAAGCAGAAAAACAAGGCATTTATCGTCAGAGTTTAACAGAGCAAGAGCCGAGCAAACAGTGTGTGACACTTAAAACTGGGAGGAGGCCATGAGACACAGCAAGAAAAATCCACAATTTAGAGTAGGTTTGGCATGACCAGCTGGTCTATCTCTGAGTCAGGCCTCACTATCAGCAGGACACATGATGACCAGTCCCTGTCTGCCTGCTAGCGTATGTTACCACTCGAAGGAGCCAGGGGTGTCTTACCTTACAGGGCCTCTGGGAGGTTACCTAATGTTATTGTAGCTATTTGTAGCATTTATAAGCTTCCATGTTGCCCTACAATGGAAACCCGGTGTCCTGTAAATATCAAAGCAGCTGTTTATGAGCAGCAAAAGAACAATAGGCTGACCCATGAGTGACTTTTTACATAGTTTTTATGCAGTGATGATGCGCTGCATGTTCAGATAAAAGGATGTTTTAACGTAGCGCCATGTTTTGGAAACTCCTTTGTTCCTCTCTTTTGCTTGAGTCCTGCTTTAGTGCCTGTGAAAGCTTTAAATGACAGCAGGGTCAGAGGGGATGATGGGAAGGAAACACCTTGGTAAGTCAGAGCCTCTGGGCCAATCAGGGCACATTTTGGTCCCCTGCCATCGCCGGCGGTCGGGGTGTGGTCTCCTATTCCCGAAAATGTCCTGTCACACACTTAGCCACCACCACTGTCAAGGTCATCTGTCTTGTTCCAGCTCATGCTTTGGTTTCCTGTCCGTGTCCCTTAGTCACTTTCCGTTTTTGCATTCATTCTCACTTCCACACCTGTTTTGCGTTGTCCTCATGTCAGTCCCTCGTCCTGCCACTGACTGCTGTTCACCCTTTCCTTTATCAAATCTCCATCTCTTTCAGCTCGATTACCAACTCCATCTCTCTTTCTGTCCATCTCTAGATGGTTTTGAGGTTTTGCTGTGAAATGTGTGGGTGGGGGAAAAAAAAGTATTTTCTGTGCAGAAAAATGATAACCTATCATTTTTTGCAGTTTTGGTTTTAAGCCTGTCAAGATGGATTTGCTCCCAGCACTGTCACGGAGTGTCTCTAGAAATGTTTTTTTATAGTGTTTCGAGGTCTCACTGGGGCCATGCTGCGGGCACAACCCCGTGACCTGCCCCTCTCACTGTCTCTATCTCAATTACGGTTTCCTCCCGTTTTTCGGCTCCTCTCACATTTTTTCTGACGCCTCTCACCTTGCCACTTTGGAGCAGAGGGTAAAGAACATTCTGTGCACATTTGTCATTTTTCTCAGCCTCCCTCACTGTCAAAATCCTCCCCAGTCAAAGACAGACAGAGCAGTTATGAAAAGCTTGTAAGTGGCTCTCATACTTCAAAACCTGAAAAAAAAAAAACATAGCAGGCAATTTTGAAGTTACCACTTAGACGTGTTACATCACTGAGAGATTTAAGATGACACATGAACAAGTGTACAGAACATACCGCTATCTAATGTAAGAATGAATAAATCATTTCGATAATTCATAACAAACCAGCAACATATATTTAATGTGAAAAACAACTGAATTTCAACTTTGGTATTGTATTATTTCCAGTCAGCTTTAGCTCAAAGTGATATTAAAGCTTCTTATCGCCCCAAAAAAGAAGAAATCTGTGAATAGTTAGGCATGATAAAAAGAAAAATACTCATGGTAAGTAAAACTTTTGACTTGCTAAGGCTGTGATCGTACTGACAGGCAGAGATAGACAGAATACAATGACTATACAATCATTATTATGGGTTTTGCTCAGTGCTTCAAGTCACTGTACTGTGCTGTGCATCCTCTCGTGTGTATACTGCCTCTGACTCACCAGACAGCAGCAGTGGCGATGACGCTTGCTGAAAATGAAATGCATGGAGATTTAAAAAAGAAAAGAAAAAAAGCCTGAGGATTTGAGGTCATTTGTGACGAGACAGCTTTTCATGCATCTGTCTGTGCATTAGATTATGCTTACTTACACTTGCTGTCGTGTAAATGCTACAGGCTAAATGTGGCTAAATTTGTTCCTTTAAAAAGGAAAAGGAACAAAAATGCTAGCACTGTATATAATCTGTACAATCTTGGACTTAATCGGATTTACACTTTTGTCTGACAGCCTGCGGAAAAAGACTGAACAGATTGATGTCTTCAAAGTTAGATTTGGGAGAATGATGACAAAGAAAAGTGATTAACTAGTTCACATGTGGCTACGAGTGAGAACAAACTGCCTACTAAGGGAAGCCTTTGGTGTAATTGCCAAAGTAGAAGACTTTCTGGTAAATAACAGGTTGCCTTTCATCCAGTCTGCTCTTGCAACAGCTTGCAGACATTCACGGGGGGTGACGTTACAAGGCACGATGGGGCTGCAGCCAAACGGCACAACAGGCAGAGCTTGCACACAGAGAACTGTCGACTCTTTTGCATTTGTTCTGAAGTGAAACCCTACAATGATGCCTTTGGCCAGGCTGTGCTTTGTTTATGCACAGCAGGGACTCACTGAAAATGAGCACAGGCAGCCTTTTATAAGGTTCACACACAAAAAATACAGTACTTGCCAACATCAGATTACTTCAGAACTACATACTTAGCTTACATTTTGTGATCGGAGAAAACCTCTCCCACTACAAAATGGGACAAAAAGGGATCTGTCTCGTGCACATAGGGAGGCATTGAGAAGTTGATATAAAGCCCTCGGGCCATGTGGGTTATGCTTGGAGAAGGAATGTATCATATATGCAAGCACTCGTGCACACATTCTCGCACACCACCCATCCCTATTGGTACCCCCAAACCCACAAACACACTCACATTTGGAGACAGAAAAACGGAAGAAAATACACTCCAATTTAATTAAATCCCAGCAAAAGCCGCAGGGAACATGTCTGAAACTGAACAATGGAATGTACAGCTCTTTACTGATAAAATCTAGTTCATCTATACTGACAAGCAACAATCTCCAGACACACACACACTACAATGTCCACACTGTGTACTTTTATGGAGCTGACACAGATTGAAAGCATCTGAGAATTCTCAGTGGAAACGGTCTTTGGTCAGATTGTTCCAGTTTGGGTTTTATTTGTTTGGTATTTCAGTGATCGGCAACTGGTTACAGATGCTAATTTAGCATACCAGTGATACCAGGGGAAGTTAACTGTGTGTAGATTGCAACCAAAGACAGCACCGTGTGTGTTCTTTTATTTGATCAATCAGTAAAACCACCTGTTAGAAACTGATTCAAACATAAACTGATGGTGAATACAATCCAATTAAAACAGGTCTTTATATGGAAACAATAAAAAATGTTACAAGATGCAAACTTCTCTCTTAAAGTACAAGTAACTCATACAATCATCCATCATGCCATTAATGTATAATTTCCTTTAGCTCATCTGATCAATATCTAATCAAAAAGACATGACAAGACTGCTGGATGACGGGTTACTATGACTGATCTTCACTTCATGTCTGCTGGAAACAAACATGAAGCTGTCAGTTCAGAGTTCAGTCTCATCCAAGACACATCCTAAACAAGAGACACACACTTGTTGAGTGACTCCCAACATCACATATGCAGACACTTAGTTGTGTATGAAAGTGGTCCGTGCATCCGTTTCAGTCTCCAAAATTTAGTTCAGCTTCACTTTCTAGATAGTCCTTCTCAAGTTCTACATCTTTAAGCCCTTTTTCCTCAAGTCCTCTTTGGCTTCTTTTATCTGCTCCTGTAGCTCTTTCGCTGCCTCATCACAGTCATTGAAGGTGGCCACCCTGTATCCCACCGTGGCCAGGGAGTAGCAGCCAAAGGAAATCAGCAGGTACAGAGGGATCGGCCAGGCAACCTCTCTGTAAGTCTGCGGCAGGCTCAGGTCCAACAGGTCGAAAGTGACCAGAGCCCAGACTGTGCCCACCAGCGACACACCAAACAGCCACTCGAGAAGTTTTGTCATGATGATAGCTGCCGCGGGGACTTCAGGTAAGCGGCCGGAAAACAACCTGACAGAGAAACGAACGGTTAAAAAGTGGCTACTCATTCGATTAGCTTAGCTTTAGCAAAGCCAAAGTATCACCGCGTTAGCTGTCTAGCTTTAGCACACGAGGAAGACAAACAGCTCGTAGGCGATACAAACAAAACAGTCATGCAAGAGCAACGGGTTCAATTCAATTATGCTTTCGTTTAAATAGCATTTCGTTCAATAATCCGTTTTAGAAGCAATAATCCGACATGTTTACCTTCTCTCAAACGCCACCTCAACTCTGCGCAGATTTATGACGTGGCAACCCGTGATGCCTTGTGGGAAATGCAGTTACGGTAATGTTTCTATAGAAATTCCAACATAACTGAATTATTGGTAAATTTTCTTGTACATTGTTGTACATTTCATGCTATTCATACTCGTCATTCAGAAGGAAATAAAAACAGTTTTATTCAAATGTTATCATTGTTTATATTTGAAGATTTATTTTTAATTGACCAAAAATCTCAAATACAATCTTTGAGATCTATTGAGAACATAACAGTTTTCACTTGTTTTTATATGGGTTTTTTTTGTATGAAAAGCCTGAACCTTTCATGTGAAGTGGGTTATTCTTCTTCTTCTACTTCTTCATGTGCACATTTAATAATTTATTAAATTGTATTAAAAAAAAATTTTTTGGGGGGGTTTTGTTTTACATATTATATATTTTATTTTTATGATTACATCCTGGATGTAATGGTGTAGCTACTGAATTCATATTATATTCTATATTTACTATTTTGTTGGTGTTATCATCCACTCAGTTGTAAGAGAGGAGTGCGACATCTGTGGTCAGAAAGATTAATTACTACATTTCCTTAGGTTTTTTATACTTTTCAATAAATCTCACTGCTGTTGCTGTCTGTGTTTTTCATTAAAAGACTGCCCTAGACTGTTTTCGGATGTATTAACAACACCAATACCCTGTCAGTTGAGAGAGAGAAAACAATTTGTTTCAACTGAGCCTTTAATGAGCCTCCCAGTCCGCATTTGAACACACATTAGACCTTTAACTGTTTCTATGTGTCATCCTCTTAATTTAGAAAAGCCATTTTGAAAATTAGATTACCATTAGCACAAGCTGAAAGCTATCCATAAATACTAATGTTATTCCAAAGTGAGGAATCCAACAACAATTTCATTAGGGGCTGCAGGGAGCATACTGGTGTTTAATATCAGTGTCTCTTTAGGTGCTATGGGGCACGTCCGTTCATTCAGGGCAATGAACTGTCCAGGTGCAGAAGGCGCAGACCTCTCCAGGGTGAAATCAGGACTCCCACTCCTCCTGATTCAGGAGGAGTGGGAGATGTAAACATCATTCACTTAGCTGGGGAGAGGGACACACTAAAGAGCCACTGACAAATACACATCATTCTTTGGGGGTAAATGGAGAGTTATTCTTAGGACGGTGGTGTTTATGTTTGTCTGCGCCAGTGTTAATAGTGAAAGAGATGATCTGTGCGCCTGCCAGAGGAGCAAAGTCTGCTTCTTGTGTTTATGAGGGCTGTTGTATGCAAGACTGGAAGATAGTCAGAGTTTATGTCTGTTTGCTGAAAGAGTAAAGCTTTAAAACTTGAAATCAACAATTCTTTTTCCAAGTTCGCAATGTAGTTCGAGGAGGCTTTATCTTGTGAATGGCTTTGTTGCTTTGTTAAACAGCCGCGATATATGCTGTGGCCTAAATGTCTGTACATGTTAATTTAGTTTGATTTTCCAAAACAAGGAGCTGCAACAAATGCTTACTTTCATTATTGATTAATATGTTGACTGTTTTATCAAACTTGTAATACGTTACTAATAAGTAATTATATAATATATATATAATACAATATATAATTATAACTAATAATTTAGTTCACAAATTCTCATTCACAACTAAGATAAACCAACCAAAGATATTCAATTTACAATGATATGAAACAGAGAACAGCAGCAGATTCTAACATTTGAGTGCAAGAACTAGTACATTTTTGGCCTACTACTTTTAATTATCAATGCTATAAACTCATAATAGCCGGATGCCTATATACAAATATGTCTCTATAGAAAATATAGTGGTAATTTAAAAGGTGGAGACTCAAACAAATAAAAGAAATCTTCAGAATCCAATCCAACAATACTATTTTGGAATTCAATTCTGGTTACTCCAGTGATTCGACAGAACAAACTGAATCCAGGTGGGGTTACCCATGACATGCTGCATCATTACATACATCATAGTGTGTGCTGTGTCCTGCCTGTGTTGCATCGGTATGAGCAGCAGTGTGAGCGTGTGGGACGCACAGTGGGAACAGTCGAGCTGGCTTTTCTCAGTGTATCTCCCTGCCAGCTCCTGTTCCGTTCCAGTACTCAGGAAACCTGTGCTCCAGCCGAGAAGGCCTGGCAGACACAACACAACAGCCTGCGAGCGGGAGGGGCACTGAAACAAGAGAGAATGAGAGAGAGAGACATAGATATATAGAGAGAGAGAAAGGATGAGAGCGAGCGAGCGAGAGGGACATGCAGAGTGAGATTTATTTTTTAAAAAGGAGACAGGGATGTAGGGATCCAGAGTGAGAGATGGGGTGAAACAGTGGCAGCAGTAACTTTTGATAAAGAACCAGAAAAGAGAGGGGGATTTCATAGCTCACAGGGCGAGAGAGAGAGAAAGCTGAGAGGGCCAGGAATGAAAAGAAAGGGTGACCGAGTATGTGGACGAAAGAGGAGAGGGCAACAGAGCAAAAGAGGAGAGGAGGGAGGGGAGGGAGCAGACAGAGGAGAGAGGTTTAGACGGTGGGGGGGTAAAATCAGGGGATTTGCAGGTGCAGCTTGAACAACCAGTGACCTTAATGGTGCATTAAATCCAGCTGTTGCTTATGCAGACTTTTCTTCAATCCCCCTAACACCTTCAGCTGTACAATAGACTGCATGCCGCACCTTGGTTCCCACAACGAGAAGTGATTATAGCAGTCCAGAGAAAAAAAGCCTGAAGACGGTGTGCGAGAGGGATTGGCAGAGACAGAGCGAGATACTTGATCCTCAAGTGCAGAAATAGGAGTGACTGTGTGACTCCGACCAGAGAGCAAAGATAAGAGGCAAAGATAAAATAGGAAAAGGGGTAATGGTGAGTTGTGTTAACTCTATCTCTCCAGCTTTGTCAATATTAGTAGAATGAAAGGTCCAGATAAGAATGTGTGCTGCTAAAGAGCTATATAGGGATCAAGATTTGGCTAGATAATAATTGTGGTTTATATCTCAAGTGTGTGTAGCAAGAGCTGGAGAGGCAGAGAGAACCAGACCGAAGGGGAGGGAAAGAGAGTGAGCTTGTACTGTCAAAATGCTGTTTAAGATAACAATAGAGCTTGGACTCAAAAACAGGAACCCTCTGTTTCCTGAGCTGGAGACCGTAGCTGTGCGTTGTGTTGTCATTAGATGTGTGTAGATGTGTTTGGGGAAAGGAAAGAGTGACTAAAAGTGCGTCATGATGTCCAGGTTCAAGGGATGTCGCTGTCGGTAGAGGTGAGCCTGGTGGAACCAAGCGAAATCCTTCAAGCTCAGGTTGTGCTATAAAATTTAGGTTGGTTCTGGCAAAAAATCGAATTGAATTGATTTAGTCTGGCAACTAAATTCCAAACAAGTCAGCAAACTATGAGGAGTGGTTGAGCTCTTTTTAAGTCTTTTGGGTCAAGTCCAATTCAAGTCTCGAGTCAAGACACATGTCAGATCTCACCTCTTGTCAAACAAGTTGTTCTCTCTCCAAATCAAAGGCTAGGTCTGTTGTACTTCCAACCAGAAATGGCACCTGCCTCTTGCAAATTCCTTTCATGCCTGGACAGACCGTACTGAGTGAAGCAGAGTTGGTGACTTTGCAAGTTAGAGAAGACACCGCGCAGACAGGTGAGGTGACCACAAATCAAAGTAGATGCGTCAGGGCGGTGAGCCCCGGGATGCAGCTCATCAGGGGTCCCCGAATTCAAAGCAGGGCCGCTGAAAGCTTTGACGTTGATGAGCAGACCACTCATGAATATCCTTGAGCCCAGATCATTTAGTGACTGGGAGAGGCTGTATTAAATTGCCGAGATAATAGTTGTGAGGCCACTTAGAGCCTACTTAATGAAGTTGTGGGCTACTCAAATGGGTGTAAGGTCAGAGTGTGGTCAAGTGTGACCGGTCTGAACCATGTGAGAATAGCACTTGTCTTGCCCCCCGGTGCCCCGAGTAAAGACACACACCTGTTTCAGCTGCTGCTGTGACGGCCGCGGTGAAACAGCGGAGGAATGCGTCGCCCCTCATCCCCTCTTTCTCTCCCCCTCTCTCTCTCTCCACACTCTCAGTGCTGTCCTAATGAATCTCATCACACGGCCTCTGTTTGTCCCACTAGTGCTTTGTTTGTTGACCTTTATAAGACGTCATTACTTATTATCTTCATGGGTTGTGTAACTCTGCCCCATAACACAACCCCCTCAACCACATCCACGGCCCACAATATGTTTGTGTGTGTCTGATCAAATGCTTCTTGTCAGTGTAACAGCCATTAACAATGAACAACGGGCATAAGCTTGATGATGTCTCCCTCCTCCCTCTATCTATCCTCTCCTCTCACCCTAGAACACAATGTCCTTTAGCATTACCATTATTGACAGTGGAACTAATTGGCACATGGTTATGAAAGTTCCCCGTGGGCCATTTTAAATTGGACTGCACAATTTCCTTCAACCTCGGCTAGGCGAGTCAGCGAACGGGACCCGAGGAGGTATTGATTATAAATGTATTAATGTGGGTCAGTGCCGTGTACTCAGCAAGGGGTGGATGATGTAGGGCTACATGTCTAGACTGGAATAAACTGACCGCATCTTGCGTTTACATAATGGGCGGTAATGAGGAGAAGAGGGGAATTCTGTCCAGTAGTTTTATCTGCTCACTGCGTTGTTTCCCTTGATAGATCTGTTGCATGTCTTAGGGGGAAGTAGCTACAGTGTTGGTTATATTAAACCTGATTTCTAGTCGTATACAGCTGTAAACCACAAGGAAGACAACATATCTCTTGCCAATACCACATTGATTTTGGACATTGCAGACTTTATCGACTCATTTCACTGATATAATGAAGGGCCTCTGGGGAAACTGGGGCATGTATTAGATAGCCCAACGTGCCGAACTAAACATGAAGTTACACACATAAACTCATTAAGTCCAGTCGATGGATGCAAGCATCACTGCCTGCATACAAGATATTTCCTTTAGTCTGTCGTTATATGCACAATGTCCTTTCTTGCTCCACCAGATTAGATCCGACGTTGAGGGCTGAAGTCAGGTTACTTTGCATGATGAGAAAAATCACGTGGGTTCAGTCATCTGGGCACACATCAATATGCTGTTGATTGATTCTACAGACTAAGTACAGTGCTATTTGCATTTAAACAAGCGACCGAGTTATGTTATTGTGCAGTATGTCACATATAATCAATAACTGTCACTTGAAATGTGCAGCCACTTATTTACTTCACAATTACAGATCTGTTTTGGAACTGAAGTCACGCAAATGCATTGTACATTTGTCGATGCCACTGTGGCTCATTGAATTTATGTTGAAAATGTAAAAGGTCAAGGATTCAAGGATTATGGATTTGTGGTGGGCAGTGGGTAATACCCTGAAAGCTGATTGTGGCCATCTCAGTCAGGCGAACCTGTCTGTATGTCATTGCCTGTAAATGAAGTTGATTAGGTGAGACTCCTAGTCTGTGGTTCCATCTATCCCCTGCTCTTTACACTAGCCATATTGTCCCCCCCCAAACAAAGACTGCAACTGCTTGACCTTTCAGAAATCTGACCCTGAGACTCCTTGCTGCTCCCCCAGGCACCTGTCAACCTTTCACCCCTTCACTGGGTGAGCATCTGGAAGGTGAGGAGGGACAGACGAGGAGGCCAGGGTGGGCTGTTGTGAAGTATTGACGTGGTAACAGATAGGGACTGTGAAGTTGTCAGACTTCAGAGAGATGGTGAGACAGTTTTTCTCTTTTCACAGATCAAATACCAACTCCCCCCCCACCACCACCGCATATTCAGTGTATGTCTGTTTGCTTTTTTTTCTGTCTGTTTCTTTCTTTCTGTCTTTCCCTCCGTCTGTCTTTTATTTCTTTCTTTAACTGTACACAAGATCATGCAGGCTATCATGTATGCACAGCTGGTCTTGACAGAGCCGTCCAGGAAACGTGTGGTTTACAGATCCCCTGTTGACATCCTGATTTGACTGGCCTTTCACTTTTCAGAGACCTGGAATTTTAACTGTGCATGGGGCTATTGAGGTCCGACTCAGCATGTATGACCACGGTGGAAAACCACTCAAAATGTGCTGCCTCCTGACTGACTGACTGACTTACTGAATGGATATGTGACATATTATATAAAGCTCAATCAGAAATCATGGTCGCACACCTGCTCACACCATATGTTACAAAGAATCTTGTATCATTAGTCTCGCTAAAATGCTATTCCACACCTCGGTTTTATGGAAACAATAATATCTTAGTTGTTAAGTCACAGACAGAGTGTAAAGACTGTACATGTAATGTTCTGTATATCTGAAGTTACGCCAGCCTTAAAGTTACAGCTTAGGGCCGAAAGCTATATGTAATATAGTTTGGTCCGCTTCACACAAGTGATCCAAAAGACTGAATTTTAATGGTTCAAACCAGTGAACTGTTACTTTGGGTTCACAATTTCTAAAGGATAGGGTTCCTATCCTTTGCAATAACAAAATCTTTTGACCACTTGGGGGCAGCGGAAACAAGTTGTTAACATTGCCATATCATCACCTTTTAAGTTGATATGGCAAACGTGTTAGCAAACGGTTGCTTATTTAAACATCCAGCAGTTACAAAGCAACATTATAATTCATTTGGAGTCGTGTTTCTGTTTCACCTGGCGAATGTAAATCCAAAGTTCCCTCTCTTTTAGCTCTGTTTTTGGTCCCTACCAACTCTTTATGGAAATATCTGTCTCTTTAGCTGCTAAATCCTCCACCATGTTCAGCAGATTGCCACCAACTGTGTCTGTCTGCTGTTTGGTGTTGAGCAGGTGTAGTGTGTGCAGTGGGTTTTAAGAGCTTTTTCACTGAAAACAGCTGACAGCTGTAGTCGAAACGTACGCAATGAGAACGGTGAGAGTGAACCTAAAGAGTGAAGAGCTCAAACTTGTTATAAAGCACTGTAAAGAGGCACATTCAGGAGATAATTAATAATAATAGTTAATTAATTGTTTTGACATTGTCATTTTATACATTGCTTTCTAGGTTAGTTGAAGAGATTGATATCACTCTCATTTCTGTCCTGTAAATATGAAGCTACAGCCAGCAGCCGGTTTGCATTCAGCCAGGAGAAGTGTGGTAGTTCATCACATAGCTTCCAATAAAATCTGAACTTTGTTTATACTTTTTGGCTTTTGTTTTATTAATTATTTGTATTAAATGTATTAATAAAAAAGCGAGATATAATCTGTCAATTACTGTCAATTATAGGTGCTGCTAGGCTAGCTGTTTCCCCCGTTTTCAGTCTTTATGCTAAGCTAAGATACCCAGCTGCTGGCCAAAGGCTTATATTTACGGTCACACATGAGAGTGGCATCAATCTTCTCAGCTTACTCTAGGCAAGAAAGCGAATAAGCGAACTACACCTGTAATGTAGCGCTTGATGGCACTCTAGTTGCACTGAATGCAGTTTGATTTATGCAATAAAGTACACGATCATTACATAATTCTCACTGCATCGTTAAACAGAAAAAACAAAGTGCAGTACACAAATCCAATAGAGAAGGATATGCCACTGGAGCGTAAATGTTAAACTGAATTAGCCCCGTGTCTTCTCTCACAATGGCAGTGCACTAGGTTACAGTCTGCGACCATATGGGCTCTCTCTAGCATTACTGTCACCCCTCATTTATTATCGTGAGGGAAGATGGCCCCACCATGCCCCTCAAATCCTCTTAGCCAACATTTAGCTGATTGATTTTTTCCCCTTCTACCTCTATTCAGATTATCAATGTGATAAAAGCAGGAAGTTGTATATTATAAATACTCAGTCTCATGGGTGGACGGGAGCGGACGAGAAAGAAAAACATAAATGTTTCAGCTGTGGCCACGTCTGGAAGAATAATATGAAGGCAACGTTATCAAATTTAAAGGCAGAGCAAACTGAATAAATGGATGATGTGAATGTGATTCAATCCCTCCAGCAAATAACCCGTTACATATGGCGAGGAAGTGCATGATCAGTGGGATTAAAGTCGTCACCTCCTTGTGATTGTAATGTAGAGGTTTGTGCTTATGAAGATTAATAATTAATCTACTTCTTTAATCAAATGGAAATTCAGAAACTGAGCTTTCAGCACAAACACATTATATTTTTTATTTCACCCACTCTCTACTTAATTCCTACTGCAGGCCTCCATCACAGAAATCCACGATAATGGTTTTGAATCAGGGGAATATCATTAAGCAGGTTTCCCCCATAAAGAACGTAATCCACTTCAGGCTATAGAACCCACAAAGCAGGTTCAACAAACAAATTATGTCTTTTGAACATGTGGTTACGCTTCGTGTTGTTTAAGACAGTTGGGTTAGCGGATTCCAAAAGACTCTATCCCGCGTTCTCCAGATGGCACCACACACTGTCTCTCACAGATTGCATACAGCTCTGAGATCCTTCATACATTCAGATGATCCCCCCCACACCCTCTCCCTCTGAACTATACTAAATGATGATCATGGAGATTATGTATTGGTAATTCCTGTCAGGTCTTTAAAAGAATGCCCATGCTGTGTGCTTAATACTCAGCGGAGGGATTATGCAGACCCCTACATGTGGTGTTGTGGCTGCATACCTCCAGTCAGACTAAACCCAATCTGTTACAGATTTGGACTAAAGAAGAGAGGTGCAGCAAGCACAAGGGGGTGGGGGGTGTATTCATGCTTTACTGTACATTCCACTTCTTCTATATCATGGGGGATCAGAGCTAAACCTCCCTTTGGAGGCCGTATTTTTATCTGTGTGTATTAAAAAAGAACATTGGCTTGTGTCAAGGCTGTGCATTTCTTTTTACCATTTTATTTTCCCTTTGCGGTCGAGGCAAACCCAAATCCCCTTACAGTTTCTCCTTGAATGTGGGTCCAATTAAACACACATGTGGATTTTCATATTGAAGCTCATAAAAGGTAAACTCCAGTGATTTACATTACATTTACATAAGGAATGCTAAGTACCTACACATGTGAGGTGTTAATATCTCTATCAAAAGCAGATGCTCATCACTATTCATTATTCTCACCCGAGGTGTTTCATTGGGCAAGAATCTCATAGTTAGCCATGAATTTTGATACATACAATTCCTTTACGATATTATTTCATATCACAAAAAGGAAATGTCAACATTTGAGGGGTCTGTTTTCTATTTTAAATTGTGATTAGCCAATAGGTGTCGTCCTTTGCACTTTACAACACTAAACTGATATATTGAGTATATATCAGCCATGTAGGACTAAAGGACAAGTGTTTTATGTGGTTTATTATGTGAACCTTTTATTACATGTGTGTAAACAAAAAAGTTTGATTTACTAGATCCTATGCGCACAAACCCGTACATAAATGTAAGAGACCATTTGGCAGTAAATGCTATTCTGTAGAGTTTAAAGCTTGGCATGAATTGTCTAGTTTTTCTTTATGATAATTGTCCAGATCAGCCAAGATGTATAAAGGTCTGTGTGCTGTTATACTAGCCATTTATTATCATGGCTATCAGTGATCAATCAAAGTGTGGCATATAAAAGCATAAAGCCAGAAACCCTACTGTTAAGTGGGGACATAATAACAGAAAAGGCAGGTGAAATATACTTTTAAAGATCCATAGAAGTAATAGATCCTTTAAAGCAAATGTGTAGTTTTAGAAGGAGATTTGGAAAAGGATGCCAATTTTTCCAGTTTCCAATTTTTAACAGCACATTTTAAAATCTATGTTAGCCAATATTTGGAAAATGGGTGCAATTATTCATCTTTCCAAATAAAAATATTCTGACCATTACAATGGCTGCAGTGTGTTAAGACTAGGCTGGAGATGTCTCTGCTGTTCTGTAATGTCTTGCTGCGCCCTAGTGGTGAAACATGAGTAAAACGTCACCCTCACAGTGAAGTATGTAATTATGAACAGATGAAAAACTGGATGAAGCAGAATTCGACAACAAAAGGAAACAGAAGGTCTTTTTGCAATTTAAACCATTTGCATTTATTCAGTGTTTATTTCCTTAATCCATTTTGCTTTTGCAAACATTCTGCCAGCAGGTGAAGTTTACATGGATTTAATCTGCTAATCGTTTCATAAGAAGCACTGCTCATTAACTTAGAATCAAGCAAGGTTAAAAACATTTTTTAAAGTATTGTTTGCAAGAAAACAACTTTTTACCGCCAGCCAATGAATCAGTGCTGTTATCAGTCAAACCACACACATACCCATGCACATAAGGAAGTAAACACACACACACACACAGAAAGAGAGAGAGAGAGAGAGAGACATCAGACTCATGTATTTTAAATACAAAATAGCAATGCACAAACAGAACCGCTGAAACTAGTGATTAGCTGTGCAGCAGAGGTATAATTGGAGCTTCTAATTACAGTATTGTCTCATTGTTCCTCTCTACCTCTAGTGTACCGCATTTACATCCCAGATGCAATAACAAAACGATAACTTTGGTTGGGATCATCATGGGTGAATGGAAAGTGTTCACAGAAAAAAATCTGTGTGGTTAAACACAAGTTTAGTTATAGATTCAATAAAATAGTCAAGGCCTTTTTTTTTTTTACTCACATATTTATATATCTCAAACATAAGCTTAAGCAGTTTACATTAAGGACATGAAATGACATGAATGAGTAAAAGCTTCTACAGGAAGGAGGACATTGTATGGTGCTGTATCTACATTAGCTTTTAAATTTATGCAATATAGCCTGGCTACAAGTGCAAGCGTCAAATATGTAATTACATAATAAGTGCTGGACATACCAGACACTACTTAAGCAATAATTCTTGCAAAACTGCATATAACAAAAATGTAAAAAACTTAATTACATTGCATATTTGTTGCTATAGAAACACTTTCTTATACAAAGGAAATTAAATACAAAACAAAATCGCTGAGATGTCTAACTTTTCGCTCTAGCCGAGTAAATACTTCACAATTACAGATTACATTCCAAATTACCACATGACCTCAGATCAGCCGTCAGTTGTTATTTAAGTTAGAGGCACGGGGTTGGATGGTTACCCTTCTGACCGGAGTCTGATCTGCATTGCGATTAGCTACCAGCTCCTGCAGCTGCAGCGCCCCTCCACCAATGAAACAGAAAGCCGGGCACACAGGGCCGGAGCAATCTACGTGACCTTCCCACAAAGGTCGCAGAGAGTGGGCATCGTAGAAGGTGACCCGACCCTTCTCAAAGTCAAGGCACACACCGAGCCGGGGCGGCAACGGGTAGGTGAGGCCTGTGGGTGAGGAGGGGCCGTTGCTGATGGGGTCTCGGATACCGTTCCCATGGTTGTTGTGGTGGTGGTAGCTGTGCTGGGGCAAGTAGATCTTACCCATCCCCATAGTGAGGAAGCAGAAAGGTGGAGCAGAGTCCAGGGCATCCTCTGCTCCGCTGTCATGACCACTGTCTGGATCGTAGCTAGGGAGAGAGAGCGCAGTTCGAAAATCAGTACCATTACAACAATGTAAAATACTCCAGTACAAGAGAAACTCCTGCATTTAAGTAAAAGTATTACCAGCAAAATGTAAAAAAAGTACTCGTTCCACATAAAAATAGCCCCTGTGACTGATATATAATATTTAAGACATTATAAGAGCATCAATGTGTTAGCACCATTTTACCAGTTTCAACTGCTTTAGATACTGTAGTCCATCAGGTCCCCTCCAAAGGGTCAAAAGATAAATCTGAGCAGTCGTGAGATGATTACTGAGGAAGTTTTACTACACAAATGTTCACAACAAGATCTTTGGGCCTCAACAACATCTGAAATGTGACATGGAACTCCAACCAGTCACAGGTTGTTTTTTAGGGTCATAAACTAAAGGGGTTGGGAACATCTTTAACCTTTAACAATAAATTGTATTTTATCCAATGTTTTTTTATGTAAAATGTTTATCTGCAATGTAACAAGTAACTAGAGTCGTCAGATAAATGTAGTGGAGTAAAGAGTCAAATATTTCCTTCTGAAAAGTAGTCAAGAAATAGAAATACCCTAGTATTAAAAATGTGCTTTAGTACAGTGCTTGAGTTAATGTACTTTCCCCCCACTGATTACACACTACAATTTATTGTAATGTTGTCTACTCACCGGGGACTGGCCATGTCTTGTGGAAGGTGAAACCACTCCTGCAGTTTGGACTCCAGACCAACTCCCACCTGTTCAATTAAAGAAAAAAGCTTATTGTAATAAAGTAAAGTAAAAATTTATCTTGTAGCAAATCTTCACATAACTGATTGATCTAGTTTTCTTTTTTATTCACATTTATTTCAAGTTATTACAAGCATCTTTACGAAATGATAAGTCCTTTCTCTGGTGATTATTCCCTATACAATCCCATAAAAAATTATTGTGATCAAAAGTCTCACATCTGTAATCACTATGTCCATCACTACTAATTGTAGTACTACAAATGCCAATTTAAATGTAATAAATAATACCTATGGGTGTTTTGTTTGAACTTTAACTATGATTGTTGCTTGTTATTGGGCTGTATGCACCATTAGTATGTAGTATTCAATTCATATAATATGTAGAATGTACTACTACAATTTATTTACCTTCACTAGGTAAGACCCAGGTTCCACTGAGCATGCCCAGTAGTGCCGTCCCTGTGTAATAGCCACGTCGCCCACCAGGAGGTCCGAGGTCAGGTGACAGGAAGTGAGGGCATTGTCAGCGGCCTGCAGCAGAGAGAGACCAGGAACGCTGCGAGCACAGCGCTGCTCTTTACTGACCACCAGCCGGTCGGCATGGAGACCCCAGCGAGAGTCCAGGTAGAAGTTGAGCACTAGCAGGAGATGGGGAGAGAGGACACGGCAGAGAAAAGGAAAGGAAAAGGAAGTGAGGGCAGACGGAAGACAAAGAGACAGGTGCATTCAAAATGACATATAGGGGTTTTAGAAGCGGCAGGAGACGTTTGGGAGGCAACAGAGGGAAACTGGTACAGATTTACAGTCAGAAAGCAGCAAGGAGGGGAGACGTGGAGAATACTAAGCAGTTGAGAGGAGAGACTTGGGGAGAGGAACAGAGAGCAGGCATGCAACTCCTCCCACCAGCACTGGAAGAGAAAAGGACACTGATTTATAAATTGATGACTCAGGGAGTAAAATACACAAAGAAGCTCTGACTGTAGGGAGTGCAGATTTTTTCAAAGGAAGTACAATTTGCAGAGGGAAAATATGCAGTAGCAGGAAGGAAAAAACAGCCTACGGGGACACAAGGAATTCACCAATTCACCAGTAAAAAGTCCTGGATCAGAATCCGATCCATGTTGTTAAGTCTCACGTCTTAACAAACTGCAAACCTCATCAGCGCTCTGACAGATCTCGTTAAAGAGTGGGAGGCAGAGGGGTGAGTGGGTGTCCAGATGGGGGGTGGAAGAACAGAGGATGCATGGGATGACCACAAAGAGAAAGGGGAGAACAGATCATTATGTTGAATGGGGGTACGGAGGGGTGGTCAAGAGATATGAGTGCACTTCTTACGTTCAGTAGGAGGCATGTAGGTTGGCAGCGTGGAAGTAGCGCAGAAGAGGATGACAAGTACAAAGCTGTGAAATGGAAATAATACATGAACAAAAGATGAAGAAATAAAGTGTAAGAAAGTGAGGATGTCTTGAAAGAGGTGGAAAAAATTGGAAAAAGAAGATGGGAATGGGCAGAAAGAAAAATAAGAATGAATTATTAACCGCTCACCATGGCAACCATTCTAATGCTTGTGCCTGATAAATAAAAGTAGGTGTTAAGAGATGAATGGCTCCTGGCTGTCAGCAACTACAGCTTGCTGTGTGGATATAATGAGATTTTTTTGTACCTGTCATGCTCTTTATGACATAAGTCATTATACAAAAATAGTGGAAACATTGTTGCATAGTTGGGTGGAAGATACAAAAAGAAATGCATGAAAAATACATTCTGGACACTTTATATAGGTGGGGACGATCCCTCTGACATTCTCTTTTTTTTAGCACAAGGTTAATCCAAGTTTACTGCTGTTTAGGTTTTATTTTCATAGTTTTGGATGTCTTTTCTGATAGTATAAACAATATGGTAATCATAAAGATAATTGCTGAGATCTGGGAATACATCAATGACATCCAATTAGGCAAGAAACATGGCCTGCACGGCCCATCGCCTCATGTTGCTTATGCCACATTTGATACCAGAATTCATCAGAGCAGAGAGCATTTTTACAGTCATCGACATTGTAAATTCATTTGGCCATATAATGTGGAAATGAGAGGGACCCTGTGTGGTTGTCAACTGTTACCACCCATGCAGAGAACAACGTAATGCCTCAGATGTCCATTTGTATTGTGATGTGAATTGACGATTGCCAAGGCTTGCCTCCAGATTGAAAATGTTTAGATGAGGTGATTTATGTTGCGGTGCAATGATTGTACTTGATTGTACAATCGGATCCTCTGAAGTCTAAGTAATGCTCAAACACACCCTCCCGGCCCCATTCAATAACGCTTTTTTCAAACATTTACTTTCTGACTTTGTTATAGTGCCCATAAATCCCACAACGCTGTCCCAGCTCGCTGCTGATGTTTTAAAACTCAAATTTCTTCCATCGACAAATCTGTGTTTTCTACCGTTTTTTTATTTTGCTTCTCTTTTGCAAATGAATGTTTCATGTATTGCATGTATGATTCATCATCATGAATCACCGTTTATTTGTTTTCCCACAAACCGTGAAGTGTCTAAAAGTGTAATTAACACCTCGTTAACTTGGATGTTGGGTGGGTTTTATACACCTCTGTTGTCTGGGAGTAGGTTCCCTGTGGCAAAGTCAAAGTCTCTCTGCTAACTTGTTAATAAGGATGACCAAATAGTTCTGTGCGTAGTCTCACCTGGTGCAGGCGGGGTGTGCAGGTACACCTCCTCACTGTACTCCCCGTAGCCCGCCTTGTTGCAGCCTCTCACCCGCAGCACGTACACGCTGTCCATCTCCAACCTGTCAATTACAGCGCTGCTCCCACTCACTTCATCCAAGCGCTGCCAACCCCAGCGGGCGGCGGCCAATCCTCCTCTGATCCCACCTCTAGACGCCCCTCCTGGCACGACACCCCGACGGCGATACTCGACAGAGAAGTGCCAGGCGGGTGCAGAGTCTTGGGGCAGTCGCCAGCACAGGAAGAGCTGGTCGTAGGCCAGTGTGCGCTGGGTATCAATCACTGGAGCCAGGGGAGCTGTGATAAACAAAAAAGGTTTTAATGTAGAGATTACATGAATAACTAAAATCTAAAAGTTTAACATGTCATAGTTGTACTGCCGTCTTCACTTGGCTACTTTCACTTACATATTTCATGGCATATCTTCTTCATTCGAGTATAAGTAATCATCAAAAAGGCCCCGTCTTCCTCTCCTCCTCACTCCCTTTCTTGCTTATCATGTTCCCTTCCACTATCTGCACCTCCACCCTTTCCCTTCCTTTCACCGCCCCCCTTCTCACCCTGGATGAAGTTCAACTCAGTCAGGAGTTTGAGTTCTTTGGAGACATCCAGCTGGAAGTGTCTGAAGGATGGATCAGCAGCCAAAGTGAAATGCTGGAGATTCTCAATTGCTTTGCTCAACCTGGTACAGTGAAAAACGGGGAAAGCAGGGTTAGAGGAATAAAGGAGTAAGTGTTAGTGAGAGGGTGAGACAGATGGATGAGGAGCGAGGGGTGTATGATCATTTATAAAAGACAAGCCTGGCATCATGCTATGTTTTTCTTATTGTCCACAAATCCCACAAAAGGGCCAAAACCAACAATGCGTTGGTCTGTCATTTCACTGCTGCTTTCAGTCTTTTTGTGGGATTTGTTGACAATAAGAAACATAGAATATCATATTATATAATTATATATCACATAATTTAAGAATACTTAAGTTGTTTTTGAGTTTGCAAAAAATATTTTTGGGCCAAACAAAACAATGAACAAGAAAAACATGCAGAATGCATGAATGCAGAAAGTTGTATGTATGGTGTATAACATCTCTTTCATAGTAATAATGAAAGAGAAAAAAAAAACTAACAAAGAGAAACAAAATAAATGAGTGATGCCAAATAAAACTTGGAAAACCTGTTGTGAGTCTGGCGAGCAGCCTGCACAAAGCAGGGCTGGTCTGTTTCTTTCAGCATCTCCTGGGTAAATGCCATGAGCCCTGCGTGTTCCATCAAGCCACGCCTTTCTGCCACTTGAGCAGCCAACGCTTCGCCTCGTTTCTGCCGCGCCGTCTCCAGAGCCTGGGTGAGCGAAGCGTGGCGCTCGGCCAGGGCAGCCGTCAGATCCCTGATGCTCTGAGCCAGCTGCTCTCTGGCTGACACGCTGTTTACCTGGTGAGGAAAAACACAGATGGACAAGTTTTAACATTGGGAAACACCCAGCAGATGTTAGCTGACAACTCCTATATTTCACGTTGATTTTAAAGTCTTTTAAAGAAGTGCAACATTCAAAGTTCTCAAAGTACACAAAAACTGATAATAGTTGAAATAATTGAAGCAAGATTATGTGTGCCTTCACAGACAGACTAAATCTTAAAGAAAATGTGACTATGGTTTTGACTTCATAAACACATTTATAACTACCCAAACATGCTGATACATGTGACACAAACCAACACAGCTGCATCTAGTTACAGTACAAACAATAGAAGGCAGAAAAGCACATTTGAAAGTTGGATGCTAAGGTGAGCTGTTTTAACCAGCAAAATATTTAGCACCCAAACAATTAATAACCTTTAATTGGGTGAAAGTAGCTCTGGGTTTTGTTTATGGTATTACCTGTTGGGTTAGTATTCTTTTATTTCCACCAGGAACAACTTACTAAATATTACTTTACTAAAAGTAAAACTTCTGGTATATCTCCCTAAGCCAGGGACATTTTATTTCACCCTGCCCTATTAAACAGTATATAAACAATTAGTAAATGATGTATAACACACCATATTGTAGTGAGTAAGCAGATGTAAGAACATTGTCTCTATTATTGTCAACAACTATAACTATCTTTTTATAAATATTCACTCTCATGACAACTGAGCAAATCCAATCAGCTGATGAAGGCCATGATGCAGCTGAAAGCTCCGGAAGGAATCTAGTGATAGTCTTCATGAGTTTTGAAAACATTTATAAACAGTATCAAACTGGCCTTTAGGTTATTTGTACATATTTTACAACATAATGTAAGGGCTTGTTTTTGTGTAAAGCTATGTTATACTATGTTGTCAAGCACTAATTAACAGTTTATACACCAGTTATGGATGCTTCACAGGAGGAGTTATAGTGTAGTTGTTGATGAATACAATAATAAAGACAATGAAGATATAAAGATAATAAAAATATAATTATATCTGACTGCAACTACATGAAAGTATGTCATAAACGATTTTATTAATTCTTTATTTACTGCTTATAAATGGTAAATACTTGAATGTTTAAAACAAATAGTTGCCAGCAATACTTTTAGTCACAAGGGAAAGTGTGATCAAACACAAGTTGGCTGTCGGTCAGAGAAACAGTTTTATGGTTTTTAGCTGCTGTCGGGTGTTAACTCCATGTTCAGCAACATTTTGTCAGCCCAAAGTATTAATCACCTCAGTCTGAGTGATGGAACTCTCCAGCTGGGTAATCTGAGACAGAACTGTGTCCTGGTTGGACAGAATGTAGTTCATCTCCTTCGTAATCTTCTCCTGTCAAATAAACAGCAGAAACACAATGTACAAACAACAAATAAACACCAGACAGCTTAATTGTTACACACAGCCTTACATTAACTCTGCATTAGCCCATTTTTCTGTGCTGCTCTATACTACTGGACATTGTTTGTCTCTGATATGTTCAAAGCTGATTTTTGACCTTTTAAATGTAACTGCATCATTTCACTATGTATATTATAAATAAATTCATTCAATAATTAAACTTTAAATGGTAGAGAAGCAAATATCAAGCATGCATACTGTTGAGTGGACATCAACTAACCCCACAACTGAGATTCAGTCCTTTACTAACAAAAAGGTATAATTTTAAATAATGTAAAAAGCCATGAAGTCATTTCAATTGTATGTGTTTTTTTATATGTTTAAATGTTTTTCAAAACTGTCCAATGTTTTAACCCTTTAATTTCACAAGACATTTAGAGAAATGCAGTCCAGATCATGCCAGATCATGCCAGATTCAGAGTCGTACCTTCAGGGCTTGGTACGCATGTGCCACTGGTAGGATTTTATGTCCGGTGTGGATGCGGCGCAGTTTGCAGAGAGGGCAGAGCAGCCGCTGACAGGACCTACAATAGAACTGTAGTTTCTCCTGGTCATGCTCCGGACAGGTCAGAACCTGAGGACAAAAAGAAAATCGAAACTTATTTACCTGAAACACACTTTACCTTAAGGGAGAAAGAGTTGATCATAATGAGGATGGGTGTATATTTATGAAACATCTCAGTGCCACAGGGCCAGTCTTCTGTTTAGGAAAAAGAAGGAAAATCTTTATCCATCAGCAGTCAGGCTGTCCCAAAAAACAGCGGTGAAGCAAATGTAAAAGAATTATACAGTTTCGCATACAAGTCTTAGTACCACTTTATAATTATAAACCCTTTCTAAGGGCTTTACACGTTGTAACAAATGGCTTTATTGTGTTAAATACATCTTTTTTAAAGCTTTATTGATCTGTTATAAGTCATTAGCTGCTTTTGGGTTGCCAGGTTATGAAAAATAATCCTCCTTCAGGACTTGCTTAATATTTCTACCTCTGTGGAGGAGCTGGACCAAATTAACAATAGACTACCTTTTATATCTTATGGCTTATTAGAAAGTCAATTCACAGAATATTACCAACATTTACAAGTGCATTATTAACACATACAAAGAATCAAAACACTAGTCAAAAATCTTTTTTCTTTTAGCAACCCAAAAATTGTTTTATGATTGGTTTATAACTGATCTATAAAGCCTCAGTTAAGGATTTGTTTACCATTAATGAAGCCATTTAATTATGACTTATACATTTTTTACAAAGGGAGCTGTAATATAAGTTGTACCAAAGGTTTAAAATGTTGTGATGTTTTTAAATGATTGGTTTATTATCTATAAGTAAAGTACACTTTAATTTTTTGTTTAGTTCATGATATCTTATTATTAAATATGTAGATTAATATTAAGTGTCTTACCTTTGGTCTGAAGTTGAGCGTAGGCTGGATATGTTCATGTTGTGCCCGTGGCGTCCCCCATGGGTGATAAAGCTTGAAGCACTCGTTACAGAAATTGGACCTGCAGTCAGCGCAGCCCTTGGTGGCCTCCAGAGCTTGAGGAGGCTTACAGAACTGGCACATCACGGCCACACTGCCCAGACTCACTGTGTGTCTGTACCTGGTGGGGGTGGTGGGGAGGGACAGCAGCAACGCAAGGAAGAATAGAAAGACTCCTTTAGCCTTTAGTTATATGACTTGTTCTATTGTGATTACTAACATTTATCAAGAAATAACTACCAAAAAAGCATAAAGCAACTATGCGCATGAGAAACATTCTAGTCAATGCCATTTTAGAGGTTGTGAAAACTTAGAAAATGAGAGTGCAAAAGGCCCATTGTAAGAGAGTGAGACAAACAGTATTGAATAGGTGATAAAGTGACCATAAAGCTAATAAACAGTGGAGGCACAGTCAGCCACATTTGCTACAGTGTGTTGCAGTGCACGCTCTGCAGGATCCTCCACCAGCTCAGCTGCTGCTGAATGATTACAGTCAGAACTGGACATGTTCCCACATGTTCTTTCTTTCAGGTACAAGTCATCTATTCATATATGTTTGGCCTGAAACACCATAAGCACTGAAGGACAACATCACTGGGTGGAGTTTTATGTGCATGCATTTGCATTTTTTCATTGTTTTGGTTAAAGAGTGTGTGCAAATGTGCCTCTGTGTGTGTGTGTGTGTGTGTGTGTGTGTGTGTGTGTGTGTGTGTGTGTGTGTGTGGTACCTACCTCTCCACTATACGCTCCAAGGTGAGATTGCGCAGACAGTCAGTAAGGCCCTTCTCTCCCAGCTCCACATCTCGGCCGCAGGGGACACAGGGGAACATCATCACCAGGGGTGGGCCCTCCTTACGGCGTCGCCCTGGATACGTCCCATATCCCGGAGACCGGGGCATGGATGGCGAAGGCGGGTGGGGACCTTGATCCAAGAAGGAAAGCCGTTTATGAGCAGAGGGAGACAGAAAATGACAGGAGGGGATCTCTTTTCCCAACATAAATATTGTAAACTGATCATGGTCAGACAGTAAAATCAAGAGATGGGTGTAACTAAGATGTAACCACATGGTTTCTGTTTCCTTTTCACTGCATGTCCATATAATCTTTAAGAAGAATATGTTATCCTCACAACAACAACTTATATGAAGAAGCATTTCAGACCTGCACGCAGCACGCGGTCAATAGGTCGCTGCTCAGCTTTAGGTGTGGGCCTGCGGGCCTGACGGGGTGAGCGGGTGTTGGGTGTGGAGGCTGGGGAGTTTGGCTCTGGAGGAAGCTCTGGAAGTGGGTAGCCATTTGCCACTAAGACCTCCGAGGCACACATGAGGCAGACGCTGTGCTGGCATGGCAGGACCACAGGCTGTTTGACTATGTCCTTACACACAGGGCAATACAGCTCACGCTCCAGGCTCTTCATGTTAGACTGTCAAAGCAAAGAAGAAAAATAGGTTCCAACAAACAATTAGCCTTTAGAGCGATCATAGAAAAGTGAAGGTTTCGATACGGATGCTGAAAGAATACCAAAGTTTTGTCTTCTGATACCAAAACAATATTTTTTCATTGAACAAAAGTAGCCAAAGCTTTCAAGTGTTCAAATTTGTCTAAACACGAGCAGCCGTACAAGAATTGAATAGTCTGACCGGGCACTTTAAAGCCAGTTGTCTGTACTTGACAGTTCTCCATACTGAGTGCCAGAGATGGACACATTTCAGTTGGTACCAAAAGTAATTAGGTTTAATACCCAGTCCTACTTGCAGGTGTACCACAGAGGAGGTACAGCGTCATAGGACATAAAGATGCTGAATTGAGAGAGAGACAGGGCGATATAGGGCATCATTCTTGTTAAATATGGATAAAGACCAGGCATTAATTATTCAACCGCTGCACAGAGTACATCCCTTATATCACAGCCCTGCATATGAACATGAGCTCTTTAGCCAGTAGTCACTGTGTATCACTGTGAGATGGCTCACTATTTCCCTGTATTTATGACATTGTTTTATTACTCAGCACCATAACATAATGTACATACTTAGGAGTGCCTACTGACTCGTGGTGCAGTGGGGAACAGGACAAAATACACAGTGCAGACGCAGTGGATCACACAAGTAACATAGAGTGCAAGTGTTCTGTGGGAAAACATTTTTACTTTTCAGGTCATTTAGTCAGAATGTTTAGATTATTGGATTTGTATACAAGTATACCTCACAGCTACCTTCAGTCTATGTAACCCTTGAGGTCAGAGCTGTGGGGGGGTGGGGGTGAAAAGCTGCACCTCTGGGGTAACTAGCGTGTCACACTCCTGCTGAAGGACATAGATTTGACAGAAAAGGACACTGGCTGCTGCAGAAACCTGTGACTTCACAGCTACAGTCGGTCTAACCACAAGACTACCATGCCTCATAAATTATAACGTGTTCAAAGGGATCTGCTCCTGTATCCCAACACTGGTATGTGTGATAATCACTCCAGATTTTGTTAGTGGAGATGACATTTTCTGTCATTTTTCTAGTCAGGATGGCCCGATTTCTTTTGCTTCATGGATGTCCTTGACACGCAACCTCAACCTACAGCCCAAACTGTTGCAGGGCCAGAGGCAGCACATCTACATTACTGTCACTCCGAGATACCTTCAAAACCAGGGCAAGACAAACTGACGGACTGTGCTGCATTGGGGGTTTGGGGATTTTGTCACTATGATGTGATGTGATGTGATGTGATGCAGCACCAGGACGGCTTATCGCAGCACACTGTGCACACCACCACTGTTAAAGCTCCCTTATTCTGGGGGAATGGGATGCACAATGTACAGGTGATCTTACACGGTACATCAGGTAGACATTCCTGCATGTCTACCTGATGTTAAGAAGGCCTCACACAAAAATATAGGCCTACAGCTGGATGTGTGCAAAACTCTCTGGTGCACACATTAATTGGTGAAAAGCAATATCTTCCCAGTTGACATAGTCAGACCGAATAATAGCCTACATCTGCAGACACGTTGCTCAGATGAGACAGAAATAGGCTGCGAAGAAGAAGAAAAACTACCCATATTGAAGCATTACATTGGATTAATTAAAATAACCTACTTTCTCCCTCAGTCCACCTCAATCTGTGTCATTCCCCAATGTCAACTCCGGCCTGCCTTTCTCTCCTCCTCGAGCATATTAGCCTATCTAATTGTCAGGCTTTTGCGATTCCAGCAAAAGACACCCACGAAGCGTGAGCCTGTCGTATCCGCGTCAAATGAACCGTGCGCACCGCTAATGTTGAGCCCGGCGTGGTGAAGGCGCAAAACGGGCGGTGCGTCAGCGCATCCTTACCTTCACCTGGAATCTAGGCGCCATGGCAGTAGACTACGTGTACATCTCCAGCATCAAGAGAGCGCCCAAAAGAGGGGAGGGGTTAGAGGCATTTCATCGCGAGCAAAGAGCCCCCCGCGCCGGTAAGATGGGGTCTGGAGGAAAGGACCGTTGTGGCTCATTCAACAGCATCGAGAGATGTTATTTCCTGACCTGTTTAAAAGTGGCGTGCGCTGCAACATGTGCACAGACCTCTAGTCAGTCCGCCAGGGTCTGTTGTAACCTTCTCCGCAAATTCTACGTATGTTTTAACCCTATAGCGGCCGACGCTACAAGCAGCACCCACGCACACCTTTTTTCCTCGCTCGCCTCAGCAGCATCCGAAGGTCCTGCATCTCGTCTCCATGGAAACGGCCCTCCCGTGAATCCCCAAAAATAAAAATAAAACGTGTCATTTCAGTCTGCACCCTCACTGTTTTTGTCATTTGATCATGTTTTAATGTTTATCTGATCAAAGAAAATCTATATTTTCTTCCAATTCTGAGGGGGAATTTAGTTCGAGTCTGGTGTCCCGATGCATTTTAGGACCTCCGTTAACGACGTTTTACAGCATCAAGGAAATAACGAACCACAGGATATTGATTTTCTACAGAAAAGACTGAGGATAGGCAATATTTTATCGGCTATAGGCAATGTATTTAACCGGCCTTTAATCAGTCGGTAGAGGAAAATATATTGAGGCCCATTTTACAGAAATGGTCCCGGCAGAACATGGATACGTGCACACCAAACCAGATCAAAATACTGTCATGGTCATTATAAAAATGATAATAAAATACCCTACTTTGATTTCACATCCAGCGACCACACAGACACAGACATGTATACTCACACTGATCCGAACCAATGCTTCCATCGTTGATGTGGCTGTTTTTAGATCCATCTCTGCCATTTTAAGAAAATAGCTGCCTCCTGTTTTCATCATCTGAATATAACTCGCGATGTATCCAGGCCACACGCCATAAGGTACATATTACAATCTCAAATATGTGGAACCTTCTAGATAATACAATCTTTGCCGGTTTACCGTGTTGTAAATTCTTTTTAATGATTTTTCAAATGACACTCGATCTGGACATTTTTACGCACGAAAAGATCGAAAACGATCAAAGATGAAAAAGACCGATAAGCATCACCTTCTGAGTATAAAAAAAATGAAGAACCCGATTTCTAAATGTGTTGTTAACGTCAGTGTATACCCACACTAACAGATGCCTGTGGCTTTTATTCCTCACCCAGACATCCCGCCCCCCACCCTTCCCAACCCGCACAGGATGCCTTCAAATGATGTGGCGCTCAGTAGGTTGGAAGCTTGATGTCATAGGAGGGGGAAAGAGGTATGAATCCTCTGTTGTAAAACAAACGTGGCTCTCTAATCAACTAATCAAGTATGTTTCCTCAAGGATTAGACCAACATCTTCGACCGTTCACAGTAATCTATAGGCTGTGGAGATGGTAAACGTTTTCAGGATCCTCAGAAATGTGGCTCATCTGTCCAGCTAATGGCTCATTTTCCAGGTGAAGATGGACAAAATACATTCTGGCCACTATGTTGCTTTTTGCCTTGGAGTCAACTGTAAACCCAGAATGTCACTGGGATTACAGTCTGAGATGTTTCGTCAGAGGATGTGTCCACTTCCTTAATATGTGTAAAATTACTTAAAAGTTACTTAAAATATCACAAGTGAAAGCACTCATTATGCAGAATGGCTCCTTTGAAAGAGTCATGTTATTATTATATGATGTGTTTATTACTACTGATGCAATAATGAAGCCAATTTCAACTACACTATAAACAGGCATGTAGTTTAATCTTTAACAGTCTATAAAATGTTTATATTATATGGTTTATATATAATACCTTAATCTGCAAAGTAAAGAGTGCAGGAATAGTAGTATAATATAATCTTTCTAAATGTAGTAGAGTTATAGTATTCAGTAAGATAAAATGGCAATACTCAAGTAAAGTAGGTGATGATTAGAAAATGTACTTAGTTTTGTTTAATCATGTGCCCCATACTCCAGTTCTGGCATTCTCACACCCACTTCTGCCAAAGGGTCAGGACTGGGGATTCTGTACAGAATGAGACCTGAGTGTGTCACCTGGGTGAAACCTGTGAAGTGTTGGGCTCTCCCCTGCCTCAGACAAGAAAAGTGCATACTTTACTTTAATGCTTAACATTCTGCTCATATCATCAGTATCTGTAATATCACCGTGCTCTTTCCTGTTAGTACTAGCTCATCACATGTTGTTGTTGCTGGCTTTGCCCCAGAGGCAGTGAGCAATCACAACAAGCACTATTAACAGAAGTGTTTGATTCACGGATGAAAACAATACAACTTCTGTACTTTTAGGAAAGGTTCGTGGAGTTGGTTGTGATTGGGAAACTGTTTTGTATTTGAAAATATTTTCTCTTGTCCTGAACTTAAATTAATTAATACTTTTTCATTGGTTCTATCTATACATGTATGATACTTATTTGGATCTAGGTTGCATTAATCTAATTAAAGATATCCTTAGGAATTGTTGGTGTATACTGCTGGGAAGTACTGAAAACATTTTGATATAATAATAAATAATTCCAGGGCGTGTTGTCCCTGCTGGTTTTCCATTATACTTTCATACTTTGGCCAGTAGGATTGTGAAAACTGTATTAAATTGGGTTGTTTATGATATTAAAAGGTTTTAAACGGTCTTAGGTTTAATGTAGGTGCTTGGAATACCAAATAATAAAATAAAAAGCCTTTTTCTATTAATTTCTCCCACAAACCCAATTTGAGAAAAAATAAATAAAAAACAGGCAAGCAAGATTGGAACAACGTCACTTTTATTACTGTGATGTGAAGCCACATAGGTCAGACGGTAATCCCATCGATAGTGTTTCACACATTCATTGCAGGCTATGATGATCCTTTCTGTGCCATAGCTTTGACGGCCTCTTGGAGAATGTCAAAACTACCCCAGGCATACGAGGCAACCAGTAAGGAGAACTCTTTGAAGTCCACAAAGCCATCCTCGTCCAGGTCCACACAGTTGAATATCTCTTCTCCACACTCGTCCTACACGGATGGAATACAAACACAAGTGCATGTGGTTGTTTCATTAAGTCATCTGTTGCTTTCTTTAATGACAAAAGGGAATATATTCGCCCACTGTGCTTCTGTCATATTGCACAAAGTAAAGGATTAATTAAAGGTTTTAGTTGAGATACAATAGCTACTTTGACTTGGTGTTTTTCCCCCTCAAATAGTTCAAACGTTGCTGTGTCTATAATAAGCCTTGCACTTCTCTAAACCAGTGGCGCCTTGACAACCCCGTCTTCGGTTACTGTAGTTACTTGCAGTGACGCAGTGTTACAGAGTATAATGATTTTCCTCACCTTTGAAAAAGCAGGCAGTTCCTTGCCCAGAACATTTAAAAACTCTGTTTTGGTCAGTTTTCCATTTTCCCCTTGATGGGACATGAAGACGCGGAACATGGCGGCCACAGCCATTTCCAAATCTGTTAAGGACTCCGAACTGCACATTTTTGGAGCGTAGAGGATCTAGACAGATAATAATGATATCAATAACAATAGCAATGATTATCATCCTCGTCATAATATTACACCTATTATTATATTGTATTGTATTGTATATGTTCCAGGAATACAATAGCACTTAAATGACAAATTGTTTCTATAAGTATAGCGTATTCCATAATACCATAGTGGAATGATATTGCTAGTTTGATGATATTGCTAGTTTGAATGTATTGTATGTGTTGTATTTGATAATGTACTAAGATCATTGGTTCTCATTGGATTTAATGCTCTTTTGATTCTGCCATTGTCAGCGATGTACCTGCTTATAGCACTTGTGATTCATCATCAGCCCTTACAAGCCTGATGAGACGTCTTGTTGTTTTCAATCATGGTTCTATGCACTCAATGTAAAGCTCCTATTTTGGAAGTCGCTTTGGATAAAAGCGTCTGTTAAATGCCTAAATGTAATGTAATGTAATGTAACCTCTGGGCATTTTCACACCTGTAGTTTGTTTGCTCTGCTCGAAATCAGCTGATGAGTTTGTAGACTTGGAGCTTTTTCTCCTTGGTTCGGTTTCTTTTCACACAGAGAAAAATCCAAGCCAATTAAAATGCACTATAAACCAACGGGAGAATGTTCACTCCTCTTATTGGTCAGATGTGACTGGGGCAGGCGCAAGAAAGAGCATATAGTCAGAAGGTCCTGTGTGCTGGACTAGTGCATATATCTGTGAGAAACATTGCTGGTTCATTCTCCAGCCAACTGCTACTACTGGAATCAGTTTGCACGCTCTGCTGCATCTCAGAATGCTATGCACACCTAGCTCAAACTTGCGGAGTACAGTAGTTGTCGGATTGAGGTCAGATCATGTTCCCACCACAACCAACCGCTCCAGAGTTTGTTTGGAACCAGACTGAGACCACCACCTCAAAAGGGTCTCTGTCTGGTTTTGGTCTGCATCACACCTGCCCAAACAAACCTCACCTGGGTTTGTTTTAACCGAACCGAAGGTTAGATGTGAAAATGCCCTGAGTGTCTGAGGGCAGGAGGTGTGAGAGCTCCAAATGCTGTCTGATGAATGGGATCATAGATATAGACAATAGATGTGGCATTACATCATAACTATTAAGATAACTGTCCACCATCTTACCTGGGTAATCACCAGCTATGGGCAGCAACTATATCAGCTGTGCAGCATTTAATTTGCTTTACTAAAAGGACCAGAGAGACCAGGGAGGCTGGCATCACTCCACACATCAGTAGATGAGAGATTTCCTTTTTACATATGGCTCAACTAAAACCAACTCTTAGCCACCAAGTAATGGAGCAGCTGAGTCTTGGCTGATTGCTAGCTCTCAAGAGCATTAATCAGTTAGCTAAACAGACAAGTTAGAACCAGCAAACATTGTTTTAATGCTAGCTATGCTAACTCAGAGGTTACTAATCACGTGTAATGTTAAAGTAAACACAACGTGTTAAGGAGAAGGAGAAGTGCTCATCTTCACTTCTAATTACCACTTCGTAATACCTCAAGACAAATCCTGACAGCCAACTACGTTACAGTCTCCACAAAAAGTAAAGCTCAGGCATATCAACACAACAGAAAGGTTAGCCACGTCCTCGACAGCAACACGGAACACTAATCAACCACACAATCAGCCAACATATTGTTATTTTATTCTCACCACATCTAGCTAACCCCAAATTAGCCACCTTCAATCCAGCAATCAGTAATTCTATATAAACATCACTTGTTGTCAGCTCACCTCTAAACTCCTCGTTTAGAGGAGTTGGTGTCACCCAGTGTGTGAAATACTCTCTGTACTATTGTTTAGTCTCTGAATAAAATAACGTTGACCTGCTCCGATTACAGGCAGAACATGTCGAGAGGAAATAAATGAACAAATAAATAATCAAAAACTAAACGTTTTCAGTAAATAATTTATCACTTGTGTTTCCTGATCAGACAAACTTAGACACAGACAAATTATCGGAAACTGTTCTGCGTGAATAAACACTTTGACAAGTACTTTACATTTAGCCTATGATTTATTTCTGGAACCTAAATATACAACAGGAAAACATACATTTATACAGAAAAAAACAGTGGCACCAAAAATTACAATATTTTAGAGCTCTGCCTACATTTCTCAAACCAGGCTGTCTGCTGACAGCTTATGTCTCTTTCAGGGTCTTTTCAGGTATTTGAAACTCTGATGACGAGACAAGGGGCACATACATAATTCTGGTTAACGTGTGATCATAATTCAAAGGAAAACTCTTTTCATGTTTTCTTTATTTCTTTATTTAAAATGCAGAATTGCTGTTTTAACAGTCAGAAATCTATACATTGTGGGGTTTTCTCTTAAGCAAAGTTAAAGCTTATCTTAGTTAAAGATATCCAAAGTGTGAATAAAAGGTTTAAAAAGTCTGTAACAGAGCCCTCAAACACTTTTTTGATTTCCCTGAGCTCCCATGGACTTAGCAGCAGCGGGTGCCAAAGTCAGTGAGTGTGTAAGGGGGGGAGGGGGGGGACACTGGAACTGAGCCCAACGGTACATCTGCCAATCCCACACGACCAGGCTGCTGGGAGTGGTTTTGTTTTGATCAGGCCCATGAAGGCTCAGGTAGTCATGGTAGTCAGCCTGAAGTTATATAACAGAATGTTGTGGTGATAACAATGATAACAATGTTGATGATGGTAACATACAGTGGGTACGGAAAGTATTCAGACCCCTTTAAATTTTTCACTTTGTTTTATTGCAGCTATTTGCTAAAATTGAAAAAGTTCATTTTATTTCTCATTAATGTGCACTCAGCACCCCATCTTGACAGAACAAAACTTAAATGTAGACATTTTTGCAAATTTATTAAAAAAGAAAAACTGAAATATCACATGGTCATAAGTATTCAGACCCTTTGCTGTGACACTCATATTTAACTCTCATGCCCTGACCTAAACCCAATTGAGCATCTCTGGAGAGACCTGTCCATCAACGTTCACCATCCAACCTGACGGAACTGGAGAGGATCTGCAAGGAAGAATGGCAGAGGATCCCCAAATCCTGGTGTGAAAAACTTGTTGCATCCTTCCCAAGAAGACTCATGGCTGTACTAGCTCAAAAGGGTGCTTCTACTCAATACTGAGCAAAGGGTCTGAATACTTATGACCATGTGATATTTCAGTTTGTCTTTTTTTATAAATTTGCAAACATTTCTACATTTCAGTTTTTTTTCTGTCAAGATGGGGTGCTGAGTGTACATTAATGAGAAATAAAATTAACTTTTTTGATTTTAGCAAATGGCTGCAATAAAACAAATAGTGAAAAATTTAAAGGGGTCTGAATACTTTCCTGTATATTATGAAAGATAAAGCCATGCTATTGCCATCAGGTTGTAGCAGACAACACACTGACTTGGTCATGAAATCACATTACAACAGGGGCTTCTGTTTTTTCCTAGTGTTTTAAAATGAGTGTTTTAAAGTTTGTGGTGGCAATCTGGAAATAAAAATCTCTGATTCACCAAAGTCTTTTGAGTATTTATTAAGCTTTCTGCAGAAAGGACCCGTTAATGTACACTCAAGGGGTGTCACAGTCAAGAAGGGCCAGGAAGAACCTGGCACACTGTCTTATTGGAAGCAAGTCTGTGAGTGTGGCAAAACCCAAAGTCAGCAGTCAGATAAGGAATCCCATAACAGAATGAATTTCTAGGAGCTATCAAGGACAGACAGAGGAGTTTCATATCAGAGAATGATCAAGAGACATAAATCAAATCAACATGATACAGAATAATATGGATATAGAGTAAATTTCCATCACAATTTGCAGCTGATTAGACGTGTTTGGGTATAGCTGGAAGTAGGTGTTGTTTATATTTACTGAAAAGGAAATTATTGAAATCCTGGTCTATTAGGAGTGAGGTGTTGAAACGCTACCTTCTTGAATTCTGAGTTATTGACAGTGTTGGGGAGTAACTAGTTACATGTAATGTTACATGCATTACGTAATTCAATTACAAAATAAATGTAACTGTAATCCGTTACAGTTCCTAAGAAAAATATGTAATTAAATTACAGTACTAATTACAATTACAATTACAGTACTAATCAAATTGTTGGTGATTACAAAGACGTTACATCCAAATATATTCTTTCGGTAAAAGGATTATTCACTCTATTCATTTGTCCCGACTTTAGTGCTGGAGATTCAAAAATACTTTCCTCATGAAAACAGAAACAGGCTCTAACATGACTGTACAGTGTAAAGTTTGTTTACCAGGTGAAAATGCTGTCAACATCAAAATGCCCAATGTCAAACCTGAGGAAACATCTACAGGTCAGTTCCTGTAACCGCAGTCAGTCACAAAATTAAGTATCCTAGGCCGACCTCTCGTCTCACCACGTAATGTAGCTTTATATTTAGCTGTCCGTCTAGTAGCTGTACATTTACGTTTAATCTCTATTAATGACAGATTTATTACTAGCTAGTAGCTAGCTAACAGACGCCTTTAGCAGAGCCGCACCTCCATCTATAAACGCCTGGATAGAAACTCTCATTAGGTTGTGACATTTCTACAGGGCACCAACAGCCTAAATGATTTGATGCTAACTATGCTACATACTGTGCTTTTTGCTGGCACACAACGACACTTGTTGCCAGTTTGGCCTGTTAGTGAAGGACGAGGCAGATTCTCCCTGAAACCTATCGTGTCGTGTTCTTCTGCACTAAATCAAAATGAACCGTAGCGCCACCTAGTGGACAAATCTCAGTATATTATTAGTGGTTTGGTCTGGATGTGATTTGACTTCTCCAAATTATATTTAATATAAAACAGACATTAACATGGTTGGTTATTGGGTGTAAACCGTATTCTATAGAGAATATCACTTTATTTCATAAAAATAATAACATGAATATGTTAGGCTACACTGGGGGAGACAGTAATCTGTGTTGATAACTGCTGGGAGGTTTACACTGCCTGGTTTAAATGTATATTTTAGGACTTTTCAGCTTTATTGCCCAGTTTAAAACATTTGTTAAAGTAAAGTAATAAAAAATGAAGTAATCAAAATAGTTACATTACTTATTACTTTTTAAACAGGGTAACTAGTAATATGCAACCTATTACATTTCAAAAGTAACCTTCCCAACACTGGTGATTGCTGCAAACACGTGCTCATGACTAGATTGAGAAACTCTGGGTTGATTTACTGAGTTTACAACCAGCATCATGTGACCGATTGTCAGGCTCATTAAATGAATGTGTTGCTTAGATGTTTTTTTTATGGCGTGTATGACAATTTTTGCCTTATTTTTTCCGGCAGTGTAAAACGGACTTGGGAGCAAATAAAAAATAAATATAAAAGTGTAATTCCCAGTGGTAATTAGGCTTACTTGATATCTTATATGTATAACAAGTACATGGTTTTAGTGCTTCACTCTGTTGTGGGATGATCAGTACACAAAAGCACAATGAAATGGCTTTGACATTGCTTGCAAGAAGGTCACACAGATAGGTCAGTCCCACCAATGAGGATTCCAAAAGAGTTCCTCTCTCAATCCATGCACCTAGCTTCACAGGATTTTCTATTGGTAATGCCATTTTCCAAGAGAATTGATTTGTCAGTAGGTGGTGCTTTTATCTGTTCTGTTTATCTATCATTGATCTGTTATCTTGAACATAACCTGCTCTGGAGCAGGGTTAGGGTGGGTGAGTTAATGTGACAATATTCAATTCATGATTATTGTGTTTATTCATATATGAGACCAACAAGTTAATTGCCAGAACATTTATGTATGTCTAAAAGAAGTCTTATTTGTTATACTTCTTGGTTGTAAAGTTGGTGATTTGCTTCTGAATCTGCTGTTACCTCACTGTAGATAACTGATTGGAATGTAAATCTGCATGAGTGCGTGTGTGTCTACGTCAAAGTTTGACCCACCAAGTCCTTCATCCGAACACAATACAATTACTGCACTGGAAAAGAGGACAGTCTCTGTCTGTATTTCTCTTTTCTATGTCAGTAAGTTCTCGGAGTCTGACTTCTGTGCTCATGTCTGTCTCGTTCTGTTAGCTGAACTCTCCATCTCTATCTTCTGTTTCTTAATCCTAGTTCTATTAAAGAAGAGCTGCAGAAATATTATGACAAATGTAACAGGATACAACACACGTGTTTGTGTGTGTGTGTGTGTGTGTGTTTGTGTGTGCGTGCGTGTGTGTGTGTGTAAAAGAGAGAGTCGGGGTTACCACGTGAGACTCAAAGGTGAGGGGGAAGGGCCTCAGGAATGCCCCTTTTGCAGGCATCGACGTCAATGCCCCCTCCATCCAACACACACACACACACAGCCACGTCAGAGGCTTTTATTTGCCCTTCCCTCCTTTTTAAAAGAAACAGTGATGTAACTTCTTCTGATGACATAAACCTGCTGACCAACAGCTCTAATTTTCTATTTGGTAATCTGTGCAATTGGGATGATTAAATGCTTTTATATATATATATATATATATATATATATATATATGCAGTCACCGACAGAGTGACTAGAGAGTATTCCGTCGGCTCTCTCTGGCGGCTCTAAAGGGCATCGCATTTGAATGCGATGCCCTTTAGCGCTTCTTGATGACGTCATCAGAATGTGCATCAATATGCGCAAAAACTCTGCCGTAAAAGATCGTCACACAGTTCTTCTGTTGTTATGCTTAGACAAGCATCGTCGGTTTGTGACAAGTTAATTAATTATTATTATGTGTGAGATATATTTGAAGAATGAACAGATTTAATAGTTATGTCCATATGTTGTCTTTTATTATTATTATTGTATACTGTATATTTTGCTTTTATTTAAATCTTTTTTATTTTTCTGTATATGTATATAGTGCTATTGTTGGCACCCACGCACCAAAACAAGTTCCTTGTACGTGAATACATACTTGGCAATAAAAACATTCTGATTCGGATTCTGATTCTATTCCCAGTCAGCCATTAAACAAGATAAATGGTCGTCTTCGTCCAGTGTGGTGATTTGGGGAAGGACTTAAACTGCCTGTCGGATTGCATAAAGGATTGTAACAGGGACAGAACAGTAAAACGACGGCTCTTAAACAAGCTGATCAGCCAAACAGACTGGTACTTGACGCGACGGCATCACAAGCAAGTAGTTGACATTCAACACAATGCAAGGAAAAGGCACATCACCCAGTCACACATGGAAGACCAGGTACTACACATCCTGTTCCTCCAAACACTCGCACAGTTTACCTGCTAGTACTGCAGCGGCCATGGCTCGCGCAGAAGCTGAAGCAGCTAGAGTGAAAGTTGCATACTCAGAAAAGGAGATGCAAATCAAGATGGAAAAGGCAAGTTTGGAGGCATCGCTAGATAAATTAAATGCAGAGAAAGCCGCTCTCGCTAAAGCAAAAGCCTTGGAGGCAGCGTTAGATAACAAAAACCAGAGGAATGGCTTGAGGCCTGCTAGTGAACTAGATCTGCAAACACACAACGCAGAGCGGCGTACTCAAGAATATGTCTTCACACACGGTAGGGCCTGCGATGAAGTGGAGCCAGCATCACAAGTATGTTTCTTAGCCAGACGTGAGATTGTAGCTACAGGGCTGCTACAGTTTGACAATCGGCCAGAGAATTATAGAGCTTGGAAAGCATAATTTTTCAACACCACGAGAGGACTTCATCTGTCAGAGAAAGAAGAATTGGACCTTCTCGCAAAATGGTTAGGCAAAGAATCCGCAGAACATGCAAAGGGCATCAGGGCTGTGCATGTCCACCATCCAGAAAAGGGGCTCAGCATGGGGTGGGACAGGCTGGATGAATGCTATGGAGCACCTGAAGTCATCGAGAACTTGCTCCTGAAGAGAGTAGACGGTTTTCCTAAGATATCAAGCAAAGACCACCACAAGCTGTGAGAGCTTAGTGACTTCCTGATGGAACTTGAAGCTGCTAAGGAGGAAGGAGAACATCCAGGCCTTGCTTACTTAGATACAGCGCGAGGCATAAAGAGCATAGTACAGAAAATGCCATTCGCCTTACAAGAGAGATGGATGTCACAGGGCTCCAGATATAAAGAAAGCCACATGGTCTTATTCCCTCCCTTCTACTTCTTCATAAGCTTCGTCTCTCAGCAAGCGAGAATGAGAAATGATCCGAGCTTCGCGTTCGTCACGAACACGGCAGACCAGTGGAAATACGAAAGGCCGACATTCAAACGCACCGATCACCAAACACCCATATCGTTTCACAAGACAGAAGTCTTCTCCACTAACTCCGCAGCTGTAGAGGCGACACAGATGAGAGTAGGAGATGTGAAGAAGAATTGTCCTATTCACAACAAGCCTCATCCTCTTCACAAATGCCGGGCCCTAGAAGACAGGAAAGCTTTCCTGAAACAGAATCGCATCTGCTTCTGCTGTTGTGCATCTACGTCACATCTGACAAAGAACTGTGTTGAAAGCGTCAAATGCACTGAGTGTGGTAGCGACAGACACAATTCAGTCTTACACCCAGGAACCGCTCCATGGAGCACAAGGCCTTCCTACCCCGCGCGTTACAGCCAAGTACACAGAGATCTGCGGAGAGGACGTCATCGGCAGGTCTTGCTCAAAGATCTGCCTAGTAAAGATCTTTCCTACCGGACAGCGAGAGAAGGCAGTCAAGCTTTACGCCTTCCTAGATGACCAAAGCAACAGGTCATTGGCAAGATCACAGTTCTTTGACCTTTTCGGCATAGAAAGTCACAGCGCCCCGTACTCACTCAAGACATGTGCAGGTGTAGTGGAGAAAGCTGGGAGAAGAGTACATGGATTTCGCGTAGAATCCATCCCCAACAAAAGATCAGAAATCCCCACGCCCGAAGCAGCCCTCCATCATGAACATTTGAGACCCATTGCAAAACAGATCCCAGCCCTGCACCCTCAAGTACCCATCATTTTGCTGCTAGGGAGAGACATTATAAGGATTCACAAAGTACGTGAACAGATCAGTGGCCCACATGACTCTCCATATGCACAAAGACTAGACCTAGGCTGGGTCAGTTGGCAATGTCTGCCTCTGCGACGTTCACAAGCCGGACGTGGTGAACGTCTTATACACAAACACGCTAGAGAACGGACGGCAGTCTCTCTTTAAACCATGTCCCAATCGCCATGTTATAAAGGAAAAGAGCAACGTTGGATCTCTAGATCTTCGCGCCTCAGTCTGTCCTGGGAAGCTTGCATGTGAAGACAAGGCACACGTAGGATGTATTGTCTTCGACAGGACCAAAGATGACGAGAAACTCAGTCCTTCAGTGGAAGACATGGCCTTTTTAAAGGCCATGGAAGAGGGGGACAAAGACAACAGCTGGACAGCTCCGCTGCCCTTTAGAACGCAAAGGTGTCTTCTTCCTAACAACCGAAGTCAAGCTACGGACCGTTTCAAATCGTTGCAACGCTCTTTCAGCAAGAAACCAGAAATGAAGGAGCACTTCTTCAAGTTTATGGAATGGATACTTCAGAATGGCAACGCAGAAGTAGCACCTCCGTTAGGGGAAAGGGAAGAGTGTTTGTATCTGCCCATGTTTGGAGTATACCATCCGAAGAAATCCGGTTAGATCAGGGTGGTGTTCGACTCAAGCGCGCAACATCACAGCATGTCTCTGAATAGCATTCTGATGACCGGCCCAGATCTCAACAACAGCCTCGTCGGAGTGCTCCTCCGTTTCCGGCAAGATCCCGTGGCCATCACAGCAGACATTCAGTAGATGTACCACTGCTTCATCATTAAGCCAGAGCACAGGAACTTCTTACGTTTCCTGTGGTACCGAGATAACGACGCTAACAAAGAAGTTGTCGAGTACAGGATGACAGTACACGTTTTTTGCAACAGCCCTTCTCCCGCTGTAGCCATCTACGGTCTTCGAAGAGCAGCACAGGAAGAAGAGAAGAACTTCGGCAAAGACGCCAGGAGATTTGTAGAGAAAGACTTCTAAGTCGATGACGGGCTGCAGTCTCTGCCTACTACTGCTGCAGCTATCTAAAAAGGACGAAGCAAATGCTGGCGTGTTCCAACCTACGGTTACACAAAATAGCCTTGACCTAATGAACGACACATTCACATTCCAGGTATCGATTGAGAAAAAAACCTTCACTCGACGCGGAGTACTGTTGACTGTGAACAGCCTATACAACCCGCTAGAATTCGCAGCCTCAGTCATAGTTCAAGGAAAGGATATGCTTTGAGACCTCACGTCAGAGTCGCACAATTGGGACGCACCCTTGCCGAAAGAGAAAGAAGATCAATGGCAAGCGTGGAGAGATGCCCTCAGGGATCTCCAAAACCTGAAAATCCCAAGGACTTACACGCCAGTTTCTTCTTCTACAGCTAAACGCAAGGAACTTTGTATCTTCTCGGATGCTTCTATCAAAGCAATAGCCACGGTGGCGTATGTAAGGGCCAGACGGAAGCTGTCAAGTAGGCTTCATCTTAGGCATAGCTAAGCTAGCTCCACAGCCAGAGTTCACCATTCCTCGGCTGGAGCTGTGTACAGCAGTGTTGGCCGTAAACGCAGCAGAGCTTATCCTTTCCGAACTAGACATTGAGTTTGACAAGATCAGTTTTTTTTACAGATAGCAAGGTACTTTTGGGCTACATTCACAACGAGAAAATGAGATTCTATGTGTTTGTGAAAAACAGGGTCCAACGAATAAGGAGATCCACCAAGCCCGAACAGTGGCATTTCGTGTCTACAGAGAACAACCCTGCTGACCACGCAACAAGATCTGTCCCTGCAGCCCGTCTCAATCAGACTACATTGTTCACCGGACCTGCATTCTTGTCCCAGCCTGATGAGTCACCTGTTAAGGAAGACGGCTTTGAACTGGTGGACCCAGAGCAGGACAAAGACATCTATCCGCAGGTGTCGACAATCCTTACTACGGACAGCCTACTCGAATCCCAACGGTTCGATCGCTTCTCCAGCTGGAAATCATTGACCCGTGCCATCGCATGTCTCTCTCACATTGTCCGTCTCTTCCAGAAGAAAACAGTACACCCCTCAGGGCACTGCAAAGGTTGGCACCATTGTAAGGCAAGCTACACGGTGGAGGTTCTCAGCCAGGCTCGGAACACAGCCATAAGCTCAGTGCAAGAGGAAGTGTATCAGAAGGAGATGCAGAGCATCAAGGAACGGAGGCCCATAAAGAAAGACAGCCCACTGAGAATACTGAGTCCTTTCATCGACAAAAATGGACTTCTCAGGGTTGGAGGACGTATTATGGAATCAGACATTGGACGAAAGGAGAAGCAGCCCATTATCATTCCCGGACAGCACCACATTGCGACACTTCTCACACCACGAGCAGTCCCAACATCAAGGACACCTTTTCACTGAAAGAGCCATCCGCTCTGCAGGTTTTTGGATCATTTGAGGCAGGAGGTGTGTCAATCGCCTCATTTTCAATTGTGTAACATGGCACAAGCTCCGCGGCAATTACAAAGTTCAGAAGATGGCCGATCTGCCCGCAGATCGTTTCAGCAACGACCCTCCTTTCTCTCATGTTGGGGTGGACGTTTTCGGCCCCTGGTCAGTATCTTCACGTCGCACTAGAGGCGGCCAAGTTAACAGCAAAAGGTGGGCAGTGCTGTTTAGCTGCCTGAGCATCAGAGCTATTCACATTGAAGTCATCGAATCCATGGACACTTCCGCCTTTGTCAATGCCTTGAGGAGATTCGTCGCCATCCACAGACCCATCAAGCAACTACGTTCAGACAGAGGGACGAACTTTCACGGAGCAAGCCATGAGTTGCGGATCTCTTCCAACATAGACGAGAGCAAGGTGGACAAACATATCACTGCTTATTTCAAATCTGGACCATATTAAACCAGGTCCAGATCCAAAACTACTATACTTAGACTTTCCAGTCAAATCTGGATCAGATTATTCCAGGGAGGCTAAAGATTCTTTAAAACACAGGTTCAGATTTGTGAAACCTTTATTGGTGAAAATGCCAAATAGAGAGATTAAAGTGTGGTGTCGCGAAGTGATTTTAATTCAAGTAAATTCCATTACTTACACTACCGTTCAAAAGTTTGGGGTCACATTGAAATGTCCTTATTTTTGAAGGAAAAGCACTGTACTTTTCAATGAAGATGACTTTAAACTAGTCTTAACTTTAAAGAAAT